>JAPKLW010001588.1:0-23736 GCA_026898455.1 Plectranthus barbatus
AAATAGGTTTAATGAAAATTTAAGAAATGTAGACAAAACATAAAGTTCAACTAAATAGCAGTACGATAGCTTATAAAGGGAATTATGCTTGCATTATATAACATAATCAATAAAATAAATTAGCAAGAATGTAAAATTTTGAAGAAAAGAAAAAAGAAGAAAAAGTGACGCAGATATTATTTGTTGAAGTTTTAATTGTTGTTTAATGCGTGTGTGTCCATTATAGTATAATAAATTAGTAAATAAAATAAATTTTAATGTGATGTTTTTAGTTATGACAAACCTCACAAGTTTGGAGTGATGTGCGTGAGTAGTTGCATATGACATCAACAGTGAAACTTCCCATTAAATGGTGTCTACATGAGAGAGGTGCAAGTCTTGAATCATACTTCCTCCGTCCCACTTCAATTGTCCACCTTTCCTTTTTTGTCTGTCCCATTTAATTATCCACTTACTTAAAATGGAAAATAATACCCACTCACTAATAAAATACTAATTTCCTCTATCTCTACTCACATTGGTTATTGTGTCAAAAACAAAGTGGACAATTCATATGGGACGGAGGGAGTAATATTCTCTATTGAGGAGGTGGTTACACATTTTGATAGGAAAGCTATTTAGTTGATATTACTAATTGGTCATTTGTGATGTGGGAATACTAATCTAATCAAAATTCTGAAAGGGATTATGTAGATATGTGTTGTGCTAACCTAATTTGGATTACATTTTTCCTATAAGCTGCTAATGAGTTTTAGTTTATTGTGATTGAAATTTTATTATTTGTTGATAATACAAATTTGCTTTAATGCTAGTTACCTATTTATAAACCTCAGAATTATAATATTTTTTTTGAAGTATCCTTATTTGCTCTTGTAAAGTTCTGACCTAACTTTTAATTTATTTTATGCATTTATCTTTTTAGCTTAAATAAAACAGTGGAGTCACTTTTCTTTCGAAATAGTATATCCTATCAAACATTAATTTTTTTAATTTACTCATCTATCTATGCATCAAATATTTTTAAATCTATAACAAGAGAAAGATGAACGCTTCTCTCAAAGTGTGCATCATTATATGTCATAACACACAGTGGCGGATCCAGAAATTTTTTTTGAGGGGGCTGAAATTTTTTTTTTCGCCTTATATATCATTATATATCATTTTTTTCCTTATTTTCATCCATTTTTTCTTCTATACGAGGGGGGCTATACCATAAAAAATTGAATCATGATATTAAAAAAAGGAAAAAAAAATCGGGAGGCGGGGAAATCAGAAACTAGAGAGATTCTTAGTATTTTATTGAATTCGGCGCTAGGAGTAGGACTCTACGAGTCTACGAGTTGGACGATGTGGGGGAAATAAACAAGAGGGGGGGGAGAGAGAGGGAGTGATGTGGCGACGATAAAATTCCGAAACGTAGCGAGGCGGATATTTGCTGTCGGGTCAGACCAATAAGGAAGCGCTGACGTGTCAAAACCCACACCCCACAGAGAACTCGGCCGCACAGGATTGCATTTAAAAAGCGAAAAGAAAAGGATAATCGAAGGTCGCAAACTCTACATGCGCAGTCTCACAACACCCCACGTGTCGGACTAAATTACATCACTCCCTCCTTTGGATCCTTGCATCTATATTTTTTAATTACAGATTTATACTACTTTTTAGTTTCACAGCCAACTATAAAAATATATACATATATCCATCTCCATCTATAACCAATAACATTTGAGGGAATAATTTTAAATAGCAAAAGTTATAAACCACTTTCACCTAATAGCAATCCTTATGAAAAACTACACAAAATAGCTAAAGTCAGTGGCGGATCCAGAAAAATATCGTAAGGGGGGCTGAAAAATTTTTTTTGGCCTCAACCTTAACTTCAATCATTTTATATCATATTTTCATCATTTTTTTCATCTTTACGAGGGGGGCTATACCATAAAATACCGGATCACGACACTATAAAAACGAAAAAAAATTCGGGCTAGGGGGGGCTGGAGCCCCCCCTAGCCCCCATGTAGATCCGCCACTGGCTAAAGTGTACTTTCTCTGTCAACAATGTCTCAATCATCCAATTATTTTTATCGTTTTGTGCAAAAATTACAACTGTTTGTTTATTTTATTACTCCCTCCGTCCCAGATTAATAGTCTCATTTGCTTTTGGCACAATAACCAAAGCATGTGAGTGTAGAATGAGTTGAGTGAAATTAATATTTTATTGTTGAGTGTGAAAAAGTTACCCTTTTTAGAAACGGAACTATTAAAGTGAGACGCACGAAAATGGGAAATGAGACTATTAAAGTGGGACGGAGGGAGTATTATCCATTTAGGGTTTCATTAAAATATTAATAAAAAAGTGAGACGGATTTCGCCTTTGAAAATGAGATGGAACTCGGTTCGAATTGGTCTGGAATTAATTCAATTTGGATGGAAGTCGGCCTTTATAGTTGGAATTCGGCTGTGGAATTCGGTATGGAATTCGTCTGGAAATTCGTATGTAATTCATATGTAATTCGTATGGAATTCGGATTAACTTAGATGAAACTCGCTTAAATGAGATGGAAGTCAACAAAAAATGGGATGGAAGTCCATTTTAAATAAATTTTCGTGTGTGATCTTTTGAAAATTACATTACATTTCTTGTTGCGATTCTCAAATAATATAAATCATGTAAAATTTGTTGGTATTTAGAATTGAAAAGCTAAGCACATAAAATATAAATTATGGGAATCACAAGCACTTTGAACGGAATTTCATGTCCTCAAATTTAAGACAATTAAATCGAACATATTACAATACATGAGGCAATATAATTCCTAAAAACCAAACAAATTAATTAGGCGGAACTCTTTCTTGGACAGCCACATTTCGTGTGACTTATAGATCCACATATACTGCATTTCTTTGGAGCTCGTCGTCTAGTAGTTGATGTTTGTCCCGCCTCTGCTCCTGAAGGACGACGACTATTTCTTGGTCGACCGGCTTGCCGATTCACAATCGGCGGCAAAACAACACAAGCTTGTGCTTCTGGTGATACAACCCACTCATCTTTGGGAGGCAGTGGGTGTATGACCCCTCCATATATTTCTTGCCAATTCGATGTCTTGTAGTATGACCAAACGTAGTCATATATTCTCGTACCCTTGAAGCTGTGTCAACAACAATGATTAAGTAGTGAACATTATAATTAAAGAATGATGTATTTATATATTTACTAACCGAATTGCAGCAATAGCATGCGAGCATGGAATAAGATCCAGCTGAAATTCACGACAGTCGCACAAGTTGTCTTGGAGATCAACCTTCCACGTTGTATCTTTGAGGCTGACTTTGAATTGATCATCAGTAATAGCCACAATAGAGTATCTGTTTGAGAGCTCCAGCATTGGAGTCATTTTGGCCACACATTCCTCAGTCAACTCTTCGGTTCTTGCAAACGCCTTAGCACGCCTTTCGTCAAATCATTTTTCGACAATGTGCCTATATAGCTCGACAACAGAACAGATCGGCAGACGTCTAGCATCTAACAGTCGGGAGTTGAATACTTCGGTTGCATTCGATGTCATGAAGCTATATCGGCGAACCAGGCATTTTGATCTTGCCCACTTTGCCGGTCCGAGCATCATGAGTTTGTCGTAAGCTGTCGGGTAATATTGTGCAATCTGGTCAATTACCTTCTGATAGATTATAGAACGGTAAACATAGGCTGCCTTATGGTATAACCTCACAATTGGAGCAGTGAAGGTTGTCAACTTGCTATGGATATGGTAACAACACAAAGCGTGTGTTGCCTCTGGATAAACCGAACTTATTGCGTTTGCTATGCTGATGTGTTGATCTGAAACAATCAGCAAATGCTCATTAGAATGGAAAGCCATCCAGATCCGGGACATAAACCAAGTCCAGCTCTCATCATTCTCGATCGGTGCAAATCCAATTGCCAGAGGAAATATCTGCTCGTTGCCGTCTTTGGTTATAGCAACCAATAGCACACTTTTATTTCTGCCCTTGAGGTGTGTGGCATCAACGACAATCACTTGCCGTAATAAAGTTGAGAATGCTGCACGCGACACACCCAAACAAATAAAGAACTGTCGTAGTCGTCCATCTTCACCGATATTAAGATCGGTAATGGTGCCCGGATTCTGCTGTTCGAGAACATAAAAATATTTTGGCAGCAAGTTGAAAGAATCCTCTAAGCCACCATATATCATAGTTATGGCTCCATTTCGAGCTCGTAGTGCATTGTTGTAGCTCACCTTAATTCCGAAATTATGTTGTAGCTCTGCCATTATATCTCGCGGTTTCATGATCGATCTTTTTCGGCGCATTCTCCGGGCAAAATATGCAGAGATAGCCTTCGAGCGTATAATTCTGCTTCGGATGTTGTCCATACTTGTAACACAAGTATGACTCGAGCAGAATTTGTATACAATCCAACATCCATCTGAATTAGCGGCTTTAATCATGAGCGAATAGTTATCATTGCGGCTGCAACTATATTCCACCCGAGTTTTAGTAGATCGCGACACTTTAAACTCAACTTGATGCTCCATGTGCCAAAGTCCGACAACCACATACAAGTCCTCTTTAGACCAAAACAATGATCCTTTTTGCAATTCCTCGTCCAATACTGCTTGAACATCTCGTGATATAGGTACGTCAGATATATCTACTGGAATTATCGGCAATAACCAGTTGTTCATTTGTTGACTTAGGACATCAACTGTTTCAGCCGGTAAAGGCTGAGTCAGGACCAGGCTTGATACAATGACACCTATACCACCTTGTTCTCGAACCCAAGCGGTGAAATCTTTAATTGTACAATTGAATAACGAAGCATTGTAATTGTGGCGTTCATCACCATCGGATGATATCGTATCGAATTTAACTTCATCGTCCTCCTCTGACTGGACAACTACATTCGGATTTTGTGTGTTGGCACCGTCTTCATCATCATCACCCTCATCATCAGGTGCATTGAAGTTCAAATCGGGGACAGGAGAACTTCGACTTCCACTGCTTCCTTCTCCAAACATCATCGATGATGAAAAATAATGTAGTTCTTCTGGAGTTGGACTATAAGGGTTGTGCGGTTGTGGACTCAATGAAGCCATAATTGGCCTGTACGGAGACGGTTGTCGCCGAGAGCTTCTAGCAGCTTCATCGGATTGCATGTTCATCACTAGATAAACATTCGGCTCCCACAAGATGTTACAAAGCCATTGAAGGTGTGTATCCGTTGCGAGAACCAAAGGAACCTTCCTCCCGGTTCTTGTTTCAGCAACATTATATAGGGTGTAAGAGCCCACCATGCCATGAGAATGGAGAATGTATTGAACATTTCTCCGCAATTCTTCTATCGTGATATCGTCAGAGGGTAGCATGACAACTCGTTCTTCTCCACCGATGTAGTTGTATTCATTGTCCCATTGACCATTGTAATGCACAATGAGAGAACGAAAATTTGACATATTTTTTGAGAAAGCGTGTTTGATTTTTGAGAGAGTTTTCTGATAATGAGTATTCGATTGCATGAGAGAGTGTTTCAAATTTAATGAGTGTTTCACTTGCGACAAAATTATCTCAGTCATGAATAGTAATATTTAATAGTAGTAGTTCAATTATTTCTGCATCTTTGTACTATTAAGTTCAGAAATACATGTGAAATTTCTTCCCACTCCGCAAATGTTGGCTTTATTCAATTGACTAAAGTCGAATTGAATGTGTTTGCATGCATGTGAATTAATTCGATCAATTTTGGCAGGATAAAAATTAGAATTTCACGTGAAAAAAAGTAACTTTGAGCGAGTTCCATCCCATTTCGGCGAGTTCCATCCACAATTGGCGAGTTCCATCCAATTTGACATAGTTCCATTTGTTAAATAATTAGCGAGTTCCATCCATAATTGACGAGTTCCATCCCAAATCAGCGAGTTCCATCCAATTTGACATAGTTCCATTTGTTAAATAATTATCGAGTTCCATCCAAAATTGGCGAGTTCCATCCCAATTCGGTGAAGTTCCATCCCAATTCGGCGAGATTCATCCAATTTGACAGAGTTCCATTTGTTTAATAAATAGCGAGTTCCATCCCAAATTGAACTTTATTTTAATTTTATTTTACGATTAATAGTTTAATAATTTCTACAAATTTTGAAGCAATAAATTACAAGCACACTCACAATTGTATTAAATTGAATTCGAATATTATTCGACAATATGTCTAAAATATTACACATTTTGATTGTAGTGAGCGAGCTAGTGAAGGAAGTGCAGACAGATGGGGAGGAGATAGCAGTGCCGCTGGGTCTCCTTCATCTCTTTCGCTGCTTAAATATATTAATTAGTGAGCACCAAAATTGTTTGTCGGTGGCCACCAAATTTGCTTCTCGTAAGCCACCGGTTTTCCATCAGAAATAGCAATATCGTTGATGCTCACTAACTATAACCTTTCATCTCTTTTCCCGTAACGGAGAAGCTAGGGCTGATGGGCTGGAACCATCTTTTGATTGCTTTCTCTGTTTCTGGTTTCGGGAAAAGGAGAAAGATGTGGAGGAATCCGAATGAAGGACTTTTACTAAATGTGACGTAGGAAAAATCCTCTTCCGGACTGTTTGATGTAGGAAAAATCCTCTTCTAATTGATTGGAATCAAAAGAAATATGGGATCTATGATTCGAATAAAAAAAAAAATAAGAGCAAGAGAAAAGCCATTTGTTGTTGTTATGGTTTTGGAATGAAATGAAGTGAATTTGAACACTCACAAATTCTCCCTTAAATAGAAGGGACTAGTAAATAGTTCGAATAATTTTTAAAAAAATTATTGTCTACTTGGTCGATAAATGTGTAGTGGCATGCATGAATTATTTGAGAATCTTTGCAGAGTTTACTTTCACGTGAAACTGAATTATTTTAGCATGAATTATTTGTGCATTTATTGACTGAAAAGTTAAATTGGCACAGACATTGATGTGTAAATTATTTTGATCAATTTTGGCCTAGTTCCATCCCATTTTGCCGAGTTCCATCCAGAATTGTCGAGTTCCATCCAATTTGACAGGGTTCCATTTGTATATTTAATATCGAGTTCCATCCATTTCGGCGAGTTCCATCTAAATTGACAAAGTTCCATTTGTTTATTTAATAGCGAGTTCCATCCCATTTCGGCGAGTTCCATCCAATTTGACTGAATTCCATTTGTTTATTTAATAGCCAGTTCCATCCCAATTCAGCGAGTTCCATCCAAGATTGTCGATTTCTATTCCAAAATTGTTTAATTTTATTTTTATTTACGTTAAATAATTTAATAATTTGCTACAATATTTGAAGAAATAAATTACAAGCGCACTCACAATTGTATTAATTTGAATTTGAATTTTATTCGACAATGTTTAAAATATTACACATTTTGATATACATTTTGATACAAGGACGGAGATAGCATTGCCATTGGGTTGTAAAAATATGTAGCAGTCGGCGAGCTAGTGAAGGAGAAGCTGTTGTTGCTCCGCCGAGTTTCATCTCTTTCTCCCCTTAATTATAGTAATTTGTGAGCAACAAAACTGCAAAACGGGTGATCACTACCCATTTCGAGCTCACTTATTATAAGCGTTCATCTCTTATTCGGGAAATAAGAGAGAGTGTGGAGGAATCCGGACCAAGGACACCTACTCCATGTGACGTAGGAAAAATCATCTTTCAGACTGTTTGATGCAGAAAAAATCTTCTTCCATTTGACCAAGTGCTCACTAATTCTTTCATCAATATTCATAAAGGATGATGGAATAAAGAGAAAAAGAAAAAGAAATAAAAAAGTCATTTGTAGTTGGAATATTTTAGGAATGAAGAAAAATTGAGTTTGAACTATACAAAATCACACTTATATAGAAGGGACTAGTAAATGGCTTGGTAGACAAATGTGTAACAGTAACATGCATTATTTGAGCAACTTTGCAGAGTTTCACTTTCACGTGAAACTGAAATATTTGAGCATTTATTGTCTGAAAAGATAAATTGGCACATACATTGATGTGTAAATGCAAGAGTGATGTGTGATCACTAAAATTATTTAACAGTGACTTAGCAAAGCTAATAATATAGTGGCAAATAAAATTATCGATCCCTCAGGGAAAGAAATAACGAAAAACCTTAAGTACTAAATCAGACGTTCTTGAAAATATTGATTAGGAAAATCGAATAAAAGGTTTTGTTGTTTTGAAATCACAATACTTGAAACTTAAACAGGAAATTGAAAAGCTTTTGAAGTCAAATAAGAGAAGTACAGATTCCAGGGATATCTACCTATCAAGTATAACATGTATGAACAAATCGATTATTTCCCAACTTTAATTCCTCTTCGTAGTGAAACATCAGAAAACTATTACGAACTTCTTTGTCTGACAATTCGTAAAGTAGATTAATTAATTACCTATCTTCGTTCGGTCTCAAGATAAATTAACTAACTCCAAAAGATCTACAGATTTATTCCTACAATTAATCTCCTTCAGTTACGACAAGAAATCAAATTATATTGTGAAAATCTCTTTCGATTGAAAACTATTACAGTTACGTCTCTAGAATTCAACTAGTAATCCTAAGTTGTGGCCAACATACTTAAAGATTAAGAATAAAACCAGATTTCACAAACTACGAAGGGAAAGGG
Organism: Plectranthus barbatus; assembly: GCA_026898455.1. Taxonomy (NCBI): domain Eukaryota; kingdom Viridiplantae; phylum Streptophyta; class Magnoliopsida; order Lamiales; family Lamiaceae; genus Plectranthus; species Plectranthus barbatus. The sequence goes on from JAPKLW010001588.1 coordinate 8,665, forward strand.
AAAATAATTCGATTAATCACAACATGCATACATTGATAGTTCGAAACCCTAGAATCTGAGAGAGGATTTAGTTACACATATTCATGGAAATATTGATCATAGAAAAATACAACCTGAATTGCATAAAAAATGGAATCCGGAAGTCTTCTCGGAGAAACTTGTCTTCAAACATAAAAACCCTAAAAATTCTTCAACTCTAATAATTGCTCTAACTTTCTCTCTCTAAAAAAAAACATATTCTCCTTTGAAAAACGAATTATACATGAGTATTTGTAATGATGAAAGATGTATCTAGCATTATCTAGGATTAGATGTGCATCTATCTCCAAATCAGATGAGAAATAGGATTTCCGCATGCGCGTCGACCGCTTCTGATCCTCGTCGATCGCGTCTCAACATCTTTCCTTGTCGACCGCGTCTGAATGGCATCGGTCGACGAGGTCTCCTTTGCTTTGTCGATCGCTTGTCCACAACACGCCTCGTCGATCGACTAAGGGCCCTTGTCGATCGACGAGGTCTCGAGCACTAGATCCTATCTCCTCTATTTTTCGACTAGAAACCTGCACGATTCATCAAACATAACATTACAAGTACAAAAACCAACTCATGCACGAAAACAAGTACAAAAATGATTTAAACACTACACAATCAGTCAAAGAACTATAAGATAAGTTGGTGAAAATCCTAACTTATCAACTCCCCCAAACTTAAACCATTGATCGTCCTCGATCAATTCACAGAAAAGAATTCCAATCGAATGCAGATACGAGGGTGCAATGCCTCACAAGCCTATGTCGCAATCCAAGTTTCACTTATTCACAAAAATCATGCAATCCAAACAAATTCTCATTGGTAAACTATTAAGGAGAAACCTCACCGGGCAGTATTTGCACTCATCTCTCAATCAAGCAGAAAGGGTTTTGAAATTTCACACAATCAAAGTTTTAGTTTATTTCACCATAGGTTTGACAAATTTCTCATCTCTCCACTGCTTGTTAGTGTGGTTTTTCAGGGAATCAGAAAGGTCTTCATTTGGTTGTAATGTGGCTTACCTAAAAGGTAGGATATTTTTGGCTAAGTGACTCAAAATATTTCAATCAAACCCAAAGACTTCAAACATATCATAACCACATCATTTTTTCTATTTTCACACACAATCTTGTTCTTTTCCTTTCTTTTCTTTTCATCATTCTCGGGGTTCCTAAGAACTTGCTTTATGAACAACATAAGTAAGTTTCTTTCTCTTTCACCAATTGTTCATTTTCTTTTTCTAACTTTTTTTCATGGAAACCCCCCTTCTTTTTTTTTCTTTCTTTTCACTCATGGCCTCACATGGCCTCTCAACACACTCCCACAATTCATACCATCAATAAATCACAATCATATCATTCATCAACCCTTCTAATCAAAGAAAAAAAATTCATTCAAGGCTCAAAGGGGCTACAAGTGAATATTCAAGGTTAGTGTATGGGGAGTGGCTACGAAAGAACATGCCTAAAATCATTTTCACCCTATTAACACACTTAATGCAACATCAAGAGAGAAATTCGTTAAAATTCTAGGAAATAAATCTAACAACTTTGTCACTCATCAAACGAAAAATTGGCACAAATCTCACAAGGTAGAAATTTCGTTGCTCCTTAATAATTAACCAATTTCGAACAGTCATCATGCAAGGATTTAAGTTTCGAAGATCAACATATCAAGCAAAACAACTTCTATCATCGGCTACTCTATCACACAGATTATCATTCCCAATCAGCAAATATCTCGATTACCAATCAATAATTCTAGTTCAAGCAAAGACAAATAAGTAATCATAACACCATCATAATCAAAAAGTTCCGACTGTCCTATGTTCAAAAGCTCCTAAACAATGCTTAGACTATTCACTTAGAACAAGTACCACAAATCAAGAGTTCAAAAATACTAATTTTAAGTAAAAAGCCTTGCAGATTGTTCACACTGAAGCAAAAGAACAAGGATGGTGAAGGTTCAAATTTGAAAACAAAAACACCAAAAACAATGAAAAATCAACAAAAAGCAGAAAAAATGAAAAGCAGGAAAAAAAAAATGAAAACAAACAAACGTTTCCCTTTTCCTATCATCATCCCCCCAAACTTATTCACTCGAAAGAGTGGAAAAGTTTGAAAGTTAGATAAGGAAAAGAGAAACGATACCTCATTCGTCCTCATCGGAAGGATCCTCCATCTGAACATCAGAAGATGCCCACACTGGCAGTCGGCGGCGGGGTTCCTGTCGAACAATCTGCTGAGGCTGGGAACTGGACTGAGGCTGCGTGTTGAGGAGCAGCTGCTGCATCTGAACATCGAGGTTATCCAACCTCGTGTTCACATTCCGTTGGAAGTTTGCCTGCAAAATAGCCTGCTGCTGCATGTACTGGTAGATCGTCGCCAAATCCACCCCGGAAGATGAAGACTCTCCCGCGAAGTGGTGTGGCGGCTGTCCACCAGTCTGATCGGGAACGTGCTATCCTCCCTCGTCATCCTCGTCCTCGTCCTCCTCATCAGCTTCTGGGGGCGGCTGTGGCTCTCTCTGGTCCGGCTGGGTCCGTGGTCGGTGTTGAAGTCTGGAGGTGCCTGGACCTCCTCGTGCACCGATCATCAACCTCATGTGGGCGGGGGTGCTCATCAACCAATTATCACGGAAGTGATAATCGGTGACGTGTGTGAGGTGCCGGTTCGGCAGTGGAAACCGGTCTCCATTGGACATCCACAGGGACCAACATCTCTCCCGCGGCGAAATCATCATCATCCTCACCAAAGCCCCCGTGCCAAGACCTCGGTTGTCATCGTCGAGCTCCTCAAACTGTGACAAGTCAATCCCCACAAATTCTGCAATCGGGGTGATCAATCCCCCGCTCCAAATGTTGCCTTTCTTGGCCTTGATTTGCTTCTTCCAATGGTCCATGACAAATGCACCTAGGCTGAACTTCCCCTCCGTCAACATGCAGTAGAGGGCGTAGAGTTCTCCAATTCTGACCTTGCCACTCTCGTGTCTGCCTGAAATCGACACCCCCATACATCTCTGGATGTATCTGAAAACAGGGTTGTCGATAGAAGAGGCCTTCAAATTCCCCAAGTCGAAGACGCGCAAGTCGTCGCTGGCCTCTGCAGCGATTTGGGACCAGAAGCGAGCACTGTCGAAGCTTGGGGGAGGAACACCATCTCCTCCTTCGTAGACTCCCCAAATTTTCTCAAGCTGGTTTCTTGGGAGCTTGTGGTAATTGTTCATCAGCTGGAACCCAATTGTGGTAGGCTCTGGTCCTGGTTCGACCTCAAAAATTTGGAGTGATGCAAAGAACTCCAAGACCAATGCCGGATAAGTTGGCCAACGGCCTGTCACCCATGCACCCCAGCCAATCCTCTCCAAGAGGTTCTCAACGTCGTTACGAATGCCCAGCAGATGCGTTGTCTCCGGGCAGGGATAGAGTGTCTGTCGGATTGCGAACTCTTCCCCCAAGAACTTCTCGTAACGCTTCTGATGCGAACGTTTGGTAAATGTGGGTTGGAAGTCCATTATCAATCTGCAAGGGTAGTGAAAGGATTTGTCAAAATCCATCACCATTCTTCACAAAATCCCAATGCAAGCACATCCAGTTTGAGCAAAAATCCAAAGAAATCGATGTACCCATGCAAAATTGGTTCGACATTCATGCAATTCACTCTCAATTCTAGCCTATTATCATCACGTTTGGCAAAATTTGATCCAGAATTAATAAAGCTAGAAAATCACCCAATACAAGAAAAATTCCCCCCAAACATTCGTATGAAAAAATTCAATGAAACTCAAGCACAAATCAATCACGAGCAAGTATATCGATGAAAACCACAAACCATATCGAGTAATCACCACGAATAGCAACGAAATCGACAAAATTTGCAAAATGAAAACAAGGGCTCCAAACTCAAATTTTATCAAAAATCATGCTCAAATCCTTCAAATCATGTGAAGTAATCGAAAAGGATAGTGTTAGGATACATACCCTGGTTGATTTCAACGATTTTGGAGAGAAAATTTCGAGTTTGGGGTTGGGAGAGAAAAACCGTGCATGTGTTTGTGATTGTGAGGTAGAAAATGAGGTGAGGGGGTTTAAAAACCCGTCTCTGTTCGCGGCCCAGAATCGATCGTGTCGATCGACGAGGCGTCTTCGTCGATCGACGAAGCTGATTTTTTTCTCGTCGATCGACGAGAAATGGCGTCGATCGACAAAGCCAATTTTTTTCTCGTCGATCGATGCCAATTTCTGACGATCGTCGTGGCCCGACTGGACTCGACACAATTTTGAAAAAAAACAAAACTGAACTGACTCAAAAATAAAAGAAATAAATAAAACAGGAAACTGTTGGGTTACCTCCCAACCAGTGCTTGGTTTATTGTCGCTAGCTCGACAATACCTGACTTTTAAGGGCGGTTCAAGTAGTATTTCTCCACTGCTCCAATCTGAAGAGGGGTGTAGTACGGTTTCAGGTTTTGCCCGTTCACTCTGAAGGTCTTTCCATCTTGTCCGGCTAATTCAACTACACCGTTCATGAATTGGCTGATTACGGTGTATGGTCCGGCCCACTTTGATTGAAGCTTTCCGGGCATGAATCGAAGACGGGATTTGAAGAGGAGAACCTTATCTCCTGAAGTGAAGACATGCGAGCGGATCTTTTTGTCGTGGAATCTCTTCGCTCGATTCTTGTAGATGACGTTGTTCTCATAGGCCTCGTCCCGAAAGTCTTCTAATTCATTCAGAGCCATGGCGCGGTCTTCTGCGGCTGTCTTCCAATCCAAATTCAATTCTTTCACCGCCCTCCAAGCTTTGTGCTCCATCTCAATAGGAAGGTGGCATGACTTTCCGAAGATCAGCTGATACGGAGAAGTCCCAATCGGTGTTTTGTAGGCGGTGCGGTATGCCCAAAGTGCATCATCAAGAACTGCCGCCCAATCCTTTCTTTGCTTGACCGTTTTCTCCAATATCTGCTTGATTTCTCTGTTGGATAATTCCGTCAACCCGTTCCCTTGAGGGTGATATGGAGTGGTGACACGGTGCTTTACTCCGTATCTGGCAAGGAGAGATGAGAGCCATCTGTTGCAAAAGTGTGATCCCCATCGCTGATCAGGGCTCTCGGTGTTCCGAATCTTGTCATCAACTTCTTCAGGAACTTGATAACGACTTTGGAGTCGTTGGTGGCTGTCGGAATGGCTTCGACCCACCACGATACATAATCGACTGCCAACAGGATATATGTGAATCCTTGCGATTTCGGGAAGGGTCCCATGAAATCGATCCCCCGGACGTCAAATATCTCCACTTCAATCACCGGAGTCTGTGGCATCTCATTCCTCCGCGAGATGTTGCCGGTCCTCTGGCAGCGATCACAGCCTGTTATCCATCCACGACAGACTTCATAGATGGAAGGCCAATAGAATCCGCTTGCCAGGATTTTGAAGGCAGTTCGATTGGCCAAATGGTGTCCACCGGTAGGAGATGAATGGCATGCCTCGAAGATTTTGTGCCACTCGGACTGGGGCACACAGCGGCGAATGACACCGTCAGCACATCTGCGCCATAGGTAAGGATCCTCCCAATAGTAGAATCTGACGTCATGCAGAAACTTTTTCTTTGCATAAGGGGAGCAATCCGGAGGAAGTACACCGCTGGCCAAGAAGTTGGCAAAATTTGCGAACCACGGAGTTTTGGATTCATACAGTTCCTTCATGTCCCTCAAGGCATAGACCTGTTCGTCGGGGAATATCTCTCGGATTGTCAATTGCTGATCGTCCCCCTTGACTGGCGGTTCAAGCCTCGATAGGTGGTCGGCGATGACATTCTCACTTCCCTTTCTGTCCTTGATCTCCAAGTCGAATTCTTGCAACAACAGAATCCACCGAATCAGTCTGGGCTTGGCATCTTGTTTTGCAAACAAGTACTTGATTGCTGCATGGTCGGTGTAGACAATTGTTTTTGAGCCTATCAGATAAGGCCAGAACTTGTCGAATGCATACACCACTGCAAGCATCTCCTTTTCTGTCGTGGTGTAGTTGCACTGAGCTGGATTCATACTTTTGCTGGAATATTGGATCACATGGAAGAGTCTTCCTTTCATTTGGCCCAAAGCTGCTCCAACAGCATAATCGCTGGTGTCGCACATCAACGTGAAAGGCTCATCCCAATTTGGTGCAGTCAGGACTGGTGCAGTTACCAGTGCTTCTTTCAATCTCTCAAATGCTTTCAGACATTCTTCATCAAACACGAAGGACACATACTTCTCCAACAAGTTGCACAGTGGCCGGGATACCTTTGAGAAGTCTTTGATGAACCTCCTATAGAATCCTGCATGTCCTAGGAAACTTCGGACGGCTTTGACGTTTGTTGGTGGTGGCATCTTCTCAATGGCTATCACTTTGGCTTGATCTACCTCCAATCCTTTGGCTGACACACGATGTCCCAGCACGATTCCTTCCCTCACCATGAAATGGCACTTCTCCCAATTGAGGCATAGAATTGTCTCGGTGCATCTCTTGAGTACAGTAGCCAAATTCTGCAAACAAACATCATATGAGCTACCAAAAACCGAGAAGTCATCCATAAATACCTCCATGATGTCCTCGATCAAGTCGTGGAAGATGGCAGTCATGCAACTCTGGAAGGTGGCCGGCGCATTGCATAATCCAAAGGGCATCCGTCGGTAGGCGAATACTCCATATGGACAGGTGAATGCCATCTTGTGTTGATCTTCCGGCGCCACGGCTATCTGATTGTATCCTGAGTAACTATCAAGAAAGCAGTAAAAAGGATAACCAGATAGTCTATCTAGCATTTGATCAATGAATGGAAGGGGGTAATGATCCTTGCACGTGGCGGAGTTTAAGGCTCGGTAGTCAATGCAGACTCGCCATCCCGTGATCGGTCTTTGCGCTACTTCCTCTCCATCATCGTTCTTCACAATATGCATTCCTCCTTTCTTGGCTACTACTTGTGTAGGGCTTACCCACTTGCTGTCAGAAATTGGGTAGATCATGCCATGGTCAAGGAGTTTGAGAACTTCCTTCTTGACAGCCTCTTGCATGATAGGATTCAGACGTCGTTGTGCTTGTCTCTTTGGTTTCGCATCCTCTTCAAGGATGATCTTGTGCATGCACAGCGAAGGACTGATTCCTTTGATGTCTCCCAAGGTCCATCCAATGGCGGACTTGTATGTCCGCAAAACTCGCAACAGCTTGTCAAGTTCCCCCTGTGAAAGATAAGCAGAAACGATAACAGGGTAAGTGCTGTCTGAGCCTAAGAATGCGTACCTGAGATGTGATGGAAGTGTCTTGAGCTACAGAATTGGTGGTTCAGAGCTGGAGGTCGCCTTTTCCAAGTTGTCGTCGATCGACGAGGCATCTTCGTCGATCGACGAAGTCTATTTCGGAGCATCGATCGATGAGGCATCTTCGTCGATCGATGAAGTCTGTTTCGGAGCATCGATCGACGAGGCATCAGACTCGATCGACGAAGATGTTGCTGCGGCTTTGTTCGATGAGGCAGTGGACTCGATCGACAAAACATTGCTGTAATGGCTGGGCAACGGTTCTCTTTTAAGTTCCTATTCTCGAGTTACTTCTTCAAACACGTCTAGCTCTACAACCAGGTCTATGATCCCCTCGGTAGCTTCCTCCAGATTTGTGGACGAGGAAAGGGAGTGTTGCAGGCAATTCTCCAGGTAATATGGCTCACTTTTGAGACAGGTGAAAGGGGAAGTCATTATCGAGCTGAAGCAGTTGATCATGTGGCATTCTTCCGCGTAGCTCCCATCGTCGTGCCTCTGCATAGCCTTGTAAATCGAGAATGTGACGGACTCATTGTTCACTCGGAATGTCAGCTTGCCGTCTCGGATGTCGATCAATGCCCCTCCGGTTTTCAGAAACGGCCTCCCAAGGATTAGAGGAATATTTCGATCCTCCTCCATATCAAGTACCACAAAATCGGCTGGGATTATGAAATCCTTTACCTTCACCAGCACATCTTCGACAATGCCCTTCGGATAGGAGACTGATCAATCAGCCATCTGCAGTGAGATCGTCGTGGGCTTGATGCTGCCGATCTTTAGCCGCTTGAAGATTGAAAGCAGCATCGGATTGATTGATGCCCCCGAGTCGCAGAGAACCTTGCCGAAGGTTGATAAGCTCGTATTTTGCCTCACTTATCACGTCATTTTCTTATTGTTTTATTGCATTTACTTGAGTTTTTAGTTAATAATCGAGCATGAAGTGTTTATAGGGATATTATGCTTGTCATGGTAATATTTTGCAGGTTTTAGGCCAAATTCAAGGGAAACCCATACCGAAAGCAGCAGATGTTCAAAGGAACAGCCACGACTTCTTCCACAGATGGAATCTGAGCTAATGGAGCACATGGATGGGATGATCTTTGAGTTAGCTTTCCAATGCAACTGGAATCGGATCAATCGAAGTTCGGGAGCGAAAGTTATGGCCAAAACCGTGAGACTGCGCGGACAGATGCAATCCTGTCGACCGACAGGATCTGTGTCGAGCGACACGCGCACCGGAAAGGCAGTTTTTGGCCCAGTTTGGAGATTTTTCCTTCCCAAATCATTACCTTTTGAAGATATAATTTCTCCCCCTATAAATATGACTTATTAAGCTCGAAAATTAGGTCTTCTTATTCAGTTTTTCAGCACTCCTTTATTTTATTTTCAGCATTAAACTCTTTAAATTTCTAGTACTCTTTATTTTTATTGTTGCAATTGGATTCAAGTACTTCAAGATTCCTATTATTTTAATGATTCAAGTAAGTTTCTTTACATCTTTTGCAATGTTTGTTTCAATTATGTTAGGCTAGAACCCTTAACAGGTTCTAGGGTTTTCTCCATCCTTTTTTGGCATGTGTTAATTCTATTAATTCCAAACCCTAATTAATTGGTTCAAATTCTATGGTTTTGATTTTAAAATCTATTTTCAATTGAAGGATCGAGAGATGAAAATTGGATTAGGTTTATAGTTATTAATTTGAGACCGAGAGGAGATAATTAATAATAGGAAAATAGAATTTTGATACAACTGTTTTCTGTCTCAAAAAGAAGAATTAGTTGTAGGGTTTTCAAATCTGTATCTTTATTGAGATTGACTAGTTTGTGTTCTTGAGGCCGAGAGGTAAAATTCACTTTCTAGTAATCTAGGTTTTAATTGCCCAACAAAGGAATTAATTCCAATTTATCAGATTTCCCACCTTAATGATTATTTTGGGTTTGGATTGATTGTTTATACATGTTGGATTGGATTGGTTGATTTCCCTAAAATCTGTGCTTTTTATTATTGAATTTTATTCCCAAGATAATTTCTATTTTGAAAAACAAAACCCTCTTCTGAAAATTGGTTCACTCAAACAGCAAATTGATAAACTGTGTCCAGTACATGAGATGACTTCGTTGCACTATCCCTGTGGGTTCGACTAGCCTTCGGGTTATTATAAATTTATTTGCTGCTGTATTTTACAGTTATCAAAGGTCTCACCTCCGATGACACAAGAGATTGTGAAGGAACCTGGGTCCTCCCTTTTGATTGGCATCTTCTTTTGGATGATGGCGCTGCACTCTTCGAACAGGTTGACCGTCTCATGCTCCACGAACGGTCTTTTCTGAGAGACCATGTCTTTCAGAAACTTGATGTACCCGGGCATTTCTTGAAGAGCTTCTACCAATGGAATGTTGATATGCACCTTCTTCATTGTCTCCAGAAATCGTGCATATCTTTCGTTCATCTTGGTCTTGGCAAACCGCTGCGGATATGGCAGAGGCGGTTTCTTCATTGGCGGTTGCGGAGCAGCCGTCGAGCGACGAGGTTCAGGCTCGGTCGACGCCTCCTTTTAGGCTCCGTCGATCGACAAGGATGCTCCGTCGGTCGACGGAGCTTCGCCTGTGGCGGTTTCTGCCTCTTTTTTGGCTTCTTCTTCATCTCGGGCGCCTTTTTCTGATTGTTCAGGCCCTTCATAGGTCTTGCCTCCTCTCAGAGTGATAGCGTTCACTTGATTCCTCTGATTCTGATTCTTGGGATTGACCTGGGTGTTGCTCGGAAGTTGCCCCGGCTTGTGTTTGGTCCCAAGAGCATCGGCTATCTGGCTGACTTGATTCTCGATGATCTGCACGTGCTTTTGCACCTGATCGACCTTTGTGTTCACCCCCGAAATCTCTTGTTTCAGCTTGGCTACAGTATCTGTGGAGCCTTCCATGAACTTAGCCAAAATCTCTTCGAGATTTGGCTTCTTCTTCTCTACCACTTCTCCATTTTGTACGGCGAATCCTGGCGGTGGTTGCTCTGCAGCTTGAGGATTTGCATAAGAGAATCCAGGATGATTCCTTGCATGGTTGAAGGCATAGGGCTGGTTATGCTGCTGATTGTGCTGCTGAAATCCTCCACGGTAATTGTTGTGATAACCGCCTCTTTGAATGAAATTCACATCAGCGTTGTTCTCCTCGATCGGCCCTTGCACTGCATCAACTGCAGCAACCGTTTTCTCTTGCTTCAGGTTAGCAAATTCTTCCCTGAGCTTTTCATCTCGGATGCCAAATCTGGTTGCTCGGCAACTTTTTCCACAGCTTTTTCCACCACTTTTTCTACAGCTTTCACAGGCCGAGTTCGGCTTGTAGACCACCGTTGAGTGTTGTTGGCCATCTTCTGGAAGAACTCCATGGCCTTTTTCCCACTCTTCGTCATGACTGTATCTCCAAGTGTGGTGTCCACCAGTTTGGCTGTCTTATCATTGAGCCATTCGTAGAATGCCTCAGCTTGTTCTCCAGGCGGAAAACCATGTCCAGGACAGGCTCTCAACAGTTCTTTGAATCTTTCTCATGCTTCACTGAAGCTCTCATCAGGCCTTTGAGCAAATCTGATGATCTCTTTCCGTCTCTGCCTGATAACGGTCGGAGGGAAGAAGTTCCCCAGAAACTCGTTTCTCAGTTCGGTCCACGTACTTATGCTTCCTTTGTCTAGTGCAGTGAACCAGGATTGTGCCTTATCCCTCAGAGAGAATGCGAACAGACGCATTCGGATGGCACTCTTGCTGACTCCTCCAATTTTCACTGTATTGCAGAGCATAATGAATTTGTCCAGGTGCGCATAGGGATCCTCGGTAGCTCTTCCTCCGAATTGGTTTTGTTGCACCATTTGTACCAGTCCGGTCTTCAGTTCAAAATTGTTAGCATTGATGCCAATCTTGAAATCAGTCTCCTTGAACCGAGGTTTGTACCGGTCCTGCATGGCTTCTTCCTCTTCCTCATCATCAGATTCCTCTGGAGGGTCTTGATTGTCTTCCTCTCCATTGTCAGGATTGTCCTCAAACAGTGGGTTATGGCGAAGATCCCTTCCATTCGAATTGTTCCTCTCGAGGTCGTATTGTTGGATCTGTGCCCTCATAGCTTGGACTTCTTGGAGAAGCAGAGCCTGCTCCTCTGCAGTTAGAACTGGTGGAGGTGGTGGTGCGTTATCTTCCATTGTGTGACCACTCGAACTTTCCTGAGCACGCTTGTTTCTTCGGATTCTTCTGCAAGTAGCTTCAATGTCTGGATAATAGTAGAGTGGGACCTTTCCTCTGGCTCTTGTACTCATGCACTACCTGTACAGCAAAGGAGGTAGTGAGATACAACTGGAAAATAAGACAAAATGAACTGAAATTTGAAAAAAGAAACACGAACACGTCGATCGACGAGACGTATGCGTCGATTGACGGCAGTAAAATAGCTTCGTCAATCGAGGCTAAATCACGTCGGTTGACGAGGAAAACGAAAATGCGAGAAAATTCAGAAAAGTACGAAAATTACAGCCTAAAGCAATATTTTAATCACAGACTTAATAGTAAGATTAATTCTATTCTTTCCCCGGCAACGGCGCCAAAATTTGATCACTAAAATTATTTAACAGTGACTTAGCAAAGCTAATAATATAGTGGCAAATAAAATTATCGATCCCTCAGGGAAAGAAATAACGAAAAACCTTAAGTACTAAATCAGACGTTCTTGAAAATATTGATTAGGAAAATCGAATAAAAGGTTTTGTTGTTTTGAAATCACAATACTTGAAAATTAAACAGGAAATTGAAAAGCTTTTGAAGTCAAATAAGAGAAGTACAGATTCCAGGGATATCTACCTATCAAGTATAACATGTATGAACAAATCGATTAATTCCCAACTTTAATTCCTCTTCGTAGTGAAACATCAGAAAACTATTACGAACTTCTTTGTCTGACAATTCGTAAAGTAGATTAATTAATTACCTATCTCCGTTCGGTCTCAAGATAAATTAACTAACTCCAAAAGATCTACAGATTTATTCCTACAATTAATCTCCTTCAGTTACGACAAGAAATCAAATTATATTGTGAAAATCTCTTTCGATTGAAAACTATTACAGTTATGTCTCTAGAATTCAACTAGTAATCCTAAGTTGTGGCCAACATACTTAAAGATTAAGAATAAAACCAGATTTCACAAACTACGAAGGGAAAGGGAAAATAATTCGATTAATCACAACATGCATACATTGATAGTTCGAAACCCTAGAATCTGATAGAGGATTTAGTTACACATATTCATGGAAATATTGATCATAGAAAAATACAATCTGAATTGCATAAAAACTGGAATCCGGAAGTCTTCTCGGAGAAACTTGTCTTCAAACATAAAAACCCTAAAAATTCTTCAACTCTAATAATTGCTCTAACTTTCTCTCTCTAAAAAAACATATTCTCCTTTGAAAAATGAATTATACATGAGTATTTATAATGATGAAAGATGTATCTACAATTATCTAGGATTAGATATGCATCTATCTCCAAATCAGATGAGAAATAGGATTTCCGCATGCGCGTCGACCGCTTCTGATCCTCGTCGATCGCGTCTCAACATCTTTCCTCGTCGACCGCATTTGAATGGCGTCGGTCGACGAGGTCTCCTTTGCTTCGTCGATCGCTTGTCCACAACATGCCTCGTCGATCGACTAAGGGCCATCGTCGATCGACGAGGTCTCGAGCACTGGATCCTATTGATGGGTTTTGTAAACTGAAAGCATTTATTACAATGTGCATACAACGGTTTATTTCTCCTATCTGTTAACAATCGTACATGTATGAACAATGGTATCCTCTTGTCTCACTGATAGGGACGATCATACGGCGTGTAGTAGATCGCAGAAGACAGTATGATCACTTGACCTAGTGAGACATAAACCATGATCACTGCCGAGACAGTGTATGAGGATACGTCTGTCCGGATGGCTGCGGCATTGTCGGAATAAGTAGTCTTTCTTGGTTACTTGACATGCTGGTACGCAGAGGTGGCGTATTGATGGACCGCAATGAGATATATTCGTCTGTCTGACATCAGCGAATAAAAGATCTCGTTATATTGATTGAGTCCAAACCCTAATGAAGGTTCAGGGGTTTGCACGGGTTGACTGTTTCTTTGACTTGCCATGGTGGAGAGCCAACACAGCGCGCTTGTATATCCGCATCTTGGGTAACAACGATTCGTGTAGTACCGCCTAAGACTGAACTTAGGTAACCATATCCGAGTAATAGGATGGGGACATTCCCTGAGGAGCTCAATAACATTCATCGTGCCAAAGTCCTGCAGGCTGATTAAGTTCAGGCACGAGTGATAAGGTTTGAGTGGTACTACTCAGGAATTATAAGATATTAATTAATTGTAGGTAGAGCTTTGTCAGAGGCTCCGATTAATTAATGAATGTCCGGTAACCTTAAATATGGGGATTCTCAATTAATACAACCCGTTCTCACAACGTGGTAATAAAGGGGTAGGTCAGTATTAATTCTGTGGTGAAAAAGAATTAATATTAATTAATTAATTGTGTCCTGGGTTGTGGACATGGGAATTAATTAATTGGAGGCCCACTTTATTATTTGCATTAGGTCTCAGGTCTGGCCCAAATAAGTGTGCTGAATTGAGCCCAGATTGGCCCATTAGGGTTTCCAACCCTAGGTCTATAAATAGACAGCTCCCTCTCTGAAACCCTAGTTGCTACATTACAGTTGAAACACACTAAACCTAGAGAGAGAGAGAGGGGCGCCGATCTGGAGAAGAAAAAGGAGGAGAATTTTCGAATTCTGGTCCTGCTCAAGTCACAGATCTACGGAGTCCTCACCAGTAGTAGATCTGATCAGCGCCGGGACACAGATCTGAAGATCTAATCTGGAGAACAGATTTTCTTTCTTCCCTCTGTTTATTTTCGAATTTTGTTCTTGAAATTAGGGTTTCTAATTTCTGTTTCCGCAGACAAATTCGAATCGCGTGGTTGAATCGAGTTTGGAATTCAAACGCGAAAGATCGGTTCAGAGACTACGGAGTTACGGTAAAACCCTAAATCCACAATCTTGTATTAAATTCATAGGAGCATGCTAGGGTTTTGTGAATTTGTATTATGAGCAATATCCATAGATCCGATCCGGTTCAGTTTGGTTTTGGTGATTCGGTTCACGAGAAAACCCTACACCTATCTCCTCTGTTTTTCGACTAGAAACCTGCACGATTCATCAAACATAACATTCCAAGTACAAAAACCAACTCATGCACGATGACAAGTACAAAAACGATTTAAACACTACACAATCAGTCAAAGAACTATAAGATAAGTTGGTGAAAACCTAACTTATCAATGTGACATGTCAATAGCATCCATTTATGAACGAATTTGGACAAAATATTGATAATTTGGCCGAGTTCCACACCAATTTAGCGAGATCCATCCCACTTGGGACGAGGTCCATCCCAATTTACAAAATTCCATCCGAATTGAGACTATATTATTCCTTACGGCCGAGTTCCACACCAAATTAGCGAGTTCCATCCCAATTGGGACGAGGTCCATCCCAATTTAGAGAGTTCCATGACAATTTGGACGAAATATTGCTAATTTGTTTAAATTATAGTTTAAATTAAAGTATAATGTACGAATTAATAACATTATTCTTAAGAATATCATGTTATGTTTACATTATAATTAAAATTAAAGTATAATGTACGAATTAATAACATTATTCTTAAGAATAT
>JAPKLW010001588.1:23746-35241 GCA_026898455.1 Plectranthus barbatus
ATTAATAACATTATTCTTAGGAATATCATGTTATGGTTACATTATAGATGAAATTAAAGTATAATGTACGAATTAATAACATTATTCTTAGGAATTTCATGTTATAGTTACATTATAATTAAAATTAAACTATAATGTACGATTTAATAACATTATTTTTAGGATTTTCATATTATGGTTACATTATAATTAAAATTAAACTATAATGTACGAATTAATAATATTATTCTTAGGAATTTCATGTTATGGTTACATTATAATTAAAATTAAACTATAATGTACGAATTAATAACATTATTCTTAGGAATTTCATGTTATGGTTACATTATAATTAAAATTAAACTATAATGTACGAATTAATAACATTATTCTTAGGAATATCATGTTATGGTTACATATAATGTACGACTTAATAATTGAGATGGAAGTCCTCAAAATTGGGATGGAAGTACTCCAAATTTGGATGGAACTCGTTGTTTTTGGCAGGAAGTCGGCCATATTTGCCAATGTTGTTTAATTGAAATGGAAGTCATGATAATTGTGATGGAAATACTCAAAAATGGGATGAAACTCGGTGATTTTGGCAGGAATTCGTCCAATTTATGCAAAAAAACCAAGAAAATGTTGCTCAATTAACTAACCCAAAAACCAACTTATTCCTACTCAATTAACCAACCAAAAAACCAACATATTCCATCACAATTAACCAACCAAAAAACCAACATATTCAAACATAAATAATTCACAACAGATCAAACCAACATATTCGAATATCTAAATAAATAATTAAAAATGTCTAATAAAATTCTACATCACTCCTCATAAGACAAATCAAATATGCAATGAGCCATATACAATCTATATCTATCCTGACATCCTTCCCTTTCGGCCCAAGTAGGGGTGAGCAAGAACCGACCGAAAAGAAAAAACCGAACCGAACCGCTCAAATTTGGTCGGTTCAGTTCGGTTCTGCACAATTTGGTTCGGTTCTCAATTTTGGAAAATGAAAACCGAATAGATTTGGTTCGGTTTTTAGTTCTGCCTTTCGGAACCGAAAACCGAACCAAACCCTAACACAACCCAAATCGTCGGCGCCGTTTCCCCCGCAGGCCACACTGCCACCCATTCACCGGCGCCGCTTCACTCGCACCGGCCCCGCCTCGTCCAGTCCTCACCTCTTGCTCTCCCTCTCGCTCAGATGGTCGGCCTCTTCCTCCCCCTCTCGCTCACCTCACCCTCTCGCTCGCGAGTCGCGGCTCGCCCTGCCCATCTCCTTCGTCGGCACGGCTACACGCAAGGCCAAGCAGCACGCCTTGCCCCTCTCGAGTCTCGGCCAAGCGGCTCGCCCTGCCCATCTTCAGACGCTCGGCCTCTCCCTTGCTGTTGCTCGCCCTGCCCATTTTTTTTGCTGCACTTCGGTTTGAACCGAATTGACCAAAACCGAACCGAATTATTCGGTTCAGTTGTCGGTTCGGTTGATCAACTATTCGGTTCGGTTTTCGATCGGTTTCCATTTCGGTTCGGTCCGTTCGGTTGTCAAAATTTCGGTCGGTTCTCAACCGAACCGACCGAATGCACACCCCTAGGCCCAAGGTACATTCGGTCGCCCACAAATCAATTGGTCCATGAACATGCATAGATACACTGCTTCACTGTAATGATCATAAGCTTCGAACCCTTTAGCAAATTCCACCGCCATCTTATCCTTGCACGGCAACAGACCAAGCGTGATCTTCTCCCAGTATTCCCCATCGTGCAAATATTTGTGGAGCTAATCTGTGATGCGCCGTACTGAATCACATCTAAATCTCCTAGCAACTGAATTTTGTGATCTGAGTGTAGCATCATATATCCAACAACTCCAAGTTGATAGGTCGATTCTCAATGTCAACCAATGATCTCCAACATTATACGGCATAATTAGCTGGAAAAAATAATTTGTTATCATAATTTACAAGCATGCTGAAATAATTAATTAAACAAATACTTACCACAGAAGCATTGTACCACGACCGAGAACATGGATTATCCTTTCCTTGGATGAACTGTAACAATTCTGCTGAAACACCAAGTGCTTTTGATCGAGATGTTGGATTTACTGGATAAGACTTGTTGAATAAAAGCTATATTTCATATAAAAAACGAAACATGTAAATAACATGAAAAATTAATTAAATAAATACAATATTGAATGTAAATAAATAAGTTCTAACCTGGAATCTCGGGGTGAGAATGCGAACTTCATCGGGATTACAAGCAGAGAAGATAAACTTTTTATTTGAAATCAATTTGACACTGCGGGCATGAAAAAACATGTTAAATAATACGTTCTATTTAATTAAATAAATACAACATTGAATTTAAATAAATAAATTCTCACCAGAGGGCGTGAACAAACATCTCTATCTGAGCCACGGTTAAGTATGAGTAGGAATTCTCCAGTTGTTCAAAAAAGGCATTCGTGAGCCGCAAGCCAGTTGTTTGAGAGATCCGGGCCTTATCTGCTGGACCTTGCCGGAATACTTGGTAAGATTCCCTGATGAGCTTATTCACATAGACAGGTCCAAAATACTGGACAATGGGTTCCATCTCATCGTCATCATCAACATCACCACCAGATGTCTGCATTGCAATTAGGATTATTAAATTAAATTGGCAAAATAGGACTAAACTCTATAAAATATACATGTGGTGCGTCAGAACGTGGTTGTCGCTGTTCCAAAATACTGGATAACCGGGGCTCATTCTGTGGCATTGGTTGAGAAGACGAAGCATCTGATCGACGGCACGAAGAAGTAACCACTTCATGAATGTACTCCTTCAAAGTTGGAACAACTTCATCCCGAATGAAGTGTTTCATATCATCTAACACGAACTATTTGATTCTCCCAAATAGTTTTGCATCTCTCTCTTGCCTATGTTCTTCCCTCCAGAAGAAGAAGAAGAACTATGTATCCTATGTCATTTCTGTCGTCTCCTTCTTCTAACTAGCAGTGATTCCGGCTCTGAATCTTGCTCAGTCTCCACATTTGGCTGCTCAGTCTCCACATTTGGCTGCTCAGTTGCATGCTCAGTGGCATGCACCTCTTCAATCTCTGGTGGGTGAGAATGGATATCATTCACCGCTACTTCAACCATTACTCCAGAGAAATCCTCAACTGGTATCTCCATTGAACGGTTATCCTCTTCAAGATATTGCATTTTTGACCCATCACCTTTAGCTGGAATTTGAGTAGATATGGGACCCACATATTTCACACCCATCCTATCCTTTCCTTGTGCCGATAGCCAATATTGGCTACTCATCTCCAATTGCGAAGGAGGAAGGGCAGTTACCACAATAAGCTGCAATTTTTAAACACATAGAATAAAATAATCAATTTCAATGTAAAACAAATATATAACAAATTTAAAAAAGAATATTACCTGTTGGGAGAAAAAAGCTATCCAATCTTTTATACTGGATCTTCTGAACCGCCACTTCAACATACGTGGCACAACATTTTGATTAACTATCCGGGCACAAGCCTTCCCCAACTGAGGAATGACCTCATAGGCCCAAACCTGACAAAATTATCCAAAAATTAAATTATTACAACAAGTTATAATGAAAAAGATCAAGATAACAAATGGTGACGATTTCATACCTGCAGTACCCAAAATGGACCAGGAAGATGAAGGGCTTTTCTCTCAAGTTGATTCTGAGTATTGGGTATATGAGTTCTATAATATAGGAGTGCTTTGTATGCGTATGTACCCCATGGAAATTGGTTCCATGCATCAAGATTCTCACTTAAAACATACAACCACTTCTCTATTTTCCTTTTTTCATTATACCCAAGTACAAAAAACCAAAATGCTAATATATTAGCTACCCTGAGGTACAATAGCCTATGTATAGAATCAACCATTTTCTGTTCAAAACTATCCAAAAGTTGTTTACGACTTAGGATTTCACCTCCACAAAAGACTCGGAATACAGTACTAGATTCTAAGTTATGGCGTGCAGTAGGATCGATTAGGGCTGTTCCAAAATTCAAACCAGAAATAATGGCGAATTCGCTTTGCGAAAACGTGAGATCATGTCCACAAACTCTAAACCTTAACAACTCAGGATTATTGGACTTAATCTCATAACTAAATAGTTCAATTAATGATAAAGAAGAAGAGAGTCCATTATCCGCCCAATCCAACAAATGTCCAAAAACCCCTGCCCGAAAATCATTAACTAGATCTTCTTTTCCTACGTCAAATAATGTCTTACTAATGATATCCAGGACCTTACATTTATAATATAAATTAGTCTTAGGTTTACTTCCATGGACTTCATATCGAATATATTCAACCTGCTGCATATCAAAACCAAAAAAAAAAAATTAAACTGCAATCACATGCACGGTTCTAACATCAAAACAACAAAACTCAATATCAAATGCACGGTGAAAACAGGACAAATTCCATAACAATTCATTCACAACTATGCATTATATAACTAACATAAACAAAGCAATTCAATCCAAAAACTAATAGATATCACATAATCAAATCAAAAACCAAAAACAGATCGGTTTTCTTATTATAAAACAGTGAATAAAATCTGGAAAAAAAACAAACATGCATACATGTGAAGTTGACATTTTCGCCGGTGGTGGGTGTGCAGTCGCCGGAAATAATATTGGAGGGGGACGACGGGTGGTGGTTCGAACAGTCGTGCGATTGAATTCCAGATGCTGCCGTCTATTGTCGAGTAATTCATGCCCAATTTTTAGGTTAGAATGAAAAGGGATGGAACTAAACAAAACCCGAGTTCTAGCTATATTGCTCGACTTCCATCTCAATTGACCGAATTCTAGCTGATTTTGTTGAACTTCCAGCCGAATTTTCAGCCTTTATTATTCGAAAAAAAGTCGATTTAAAATATTTAAACTCCGACTTCCATCCGAAATTTTGAGTTCCATCTCAATTAGACGACTTCCAGCTGGATTGTTCTACTTCTAGCGCAATTTAAAATAAAAGATTATTTGAATTAATTCTGGATTTAATATATTTTAATTGCGACTTTCATCCGGATTTTTATAGTTCCAGCTCAATTAGCCGACTTCCAGTTGGATTGTTCTACTTCCAGCCCAATTTCAAAAAAAAAAAGATTACTTGAATTAATTCTGGATTTAATATATTTTTATTGAGACTTCCATCCGAATTTTTCTAGTTCAAGCTCAATTCGCCGACTTCCAGCTGGATTGTTCGATTTCCATCCCAATTTCAAAAAATATTATTTGAATTAATTCTGGATTTAATATATTTTAAATCCTACTTCCATCCGGATTTTTCTAGTTCAAGCTCAATTAACCGACTTCCAGTTGGAATGTTCGACTTCCATCCCAATTACAATAAAAAAAATATTTGAATTAATTCTGGATTTAATATATTCTGACTTCCATCCGGAATTTAATTGGATTTCCAGCTTCTTGACTTATCCAGCCTGATTTCATATGACTTCCATTCGAATTATTAGTCCAATGATTTATTAAATATATATATTTTCCCATTTTGCAGAATATGATTTAATATATTTAAACCCGACTTCCAGCCGGATTTATTCGAGTTCCAACTGGATGTGCATTTCCAACCGAATCTTAAATATTCAACTACAAATATTATATTGAATTATGAGGACTTATCTAAAAATAATTAAAAAAAATGAGTTGTGTCAAAAAAATTAATAAAAAATGAAGCGGTTACACATTTCACACAAATCAAGAGAAGTGATGTTGTGATTAAGACATTTTAGCCTAAATAATTTTACTTTTGCTATTTTGTGGAGTTTTTCATAAGACTTACTATACATTGGTTTTGCTTTTTAAATTTTGCTATTCCAGATTTTACCTCTTTTATCATTATATTTACCTATGTTAAAAATATTATCACTAACAATATAATGAAGTTAAAAATAAGTTGAGTTGCACATTATATCTTATACTTGACATTTAAAATTGTTGGATTAAACACTTAAAAATAGGAATTTTCCCTCCAAAAGTGCATGCACCTTATCTCTCAACTCATGGCAGTACATATTTTGTGTCATTAATGCACTCCCCCAATTTTTATTTGAAGATAGTACTACATCCGTCCTTTGATATTAGTTTTATTTTTCATTTTCGTCTGTTCCGCGGAATTAGTCTTATTTTTTAAAATGGAAAAAAATTTCCTCACACCAATAAAATATTAATTTCACTATACTCGAAAATATTAGTAACTGTGCCAAAAGCAAATGGACTAATGCCAAAAGATGGAGGGAGTATAACATATGATTTAGCAAATTCCTGATCCCGTCTCAGTCACCGATGATATTTTTACTCTTAGAAATAATCATTAAGTAAAATTCTATAAGAAAAACAAAAATAAATAAGTTGGAAATAAATTAACCAATACATTAAGACAAAATTTATAATTAATTACAATATAATCCATAAATTAGCATTATACCATTTAAAGGGAACATAGACACTTTTTTAATAGAAATGGATTTCCTTAAACTCGTGCATGAGATATACTTATAAAAATTCGAACTCAGAATTTTTTATTATAAATAATGTACTTTGATTACTATGCTCGGGTAGAGGATACAAAGCTACCTTTTGTTATGTAGTTTTGTTTTATTCGATTTTGTAAAATTATTGAAAACTAGTTTGAGCATTTACAAGTCTCGATCCTTTCGATTTTTTATTTTTTATTTTATTTTTTTGTCTCCTGTCAGAGCATGCGTGGGTTTATTAGATTTATATAGGTTTGCTAATTCCATGTTCAAATTTATATCAAGTAATTTAATCATTAACTATTTTATAAGTTTAGGTTAATCTTTTTTAACAAAAACAAAGAATATCAAGCAATAGCTAACGAAGTCCAATTTTACAATATATTATATAAAAATAAAAGATGAAAATCAATAGTATACTTTTATCTATGACTAATATATCATATTTTATATTGCGTTGGGCACCTCTTTTCATTAGTTTATCAATAAATTTTGATATTTATCATAATATAAAGTAATAATTAAATAGTATAAACTGAGGTAGTCTGAGCTTACTAAATATTATTGTATTATGCATATATGACTTCGAATTTGATTTTATATAATGAAAAGGTAACTAAATGGATAAATTTATGCATAATTCTGTAAAGGACCTAAAAGATAGTTAAATTGTTAATCCAGGACCTGAAAGATGATTTGTCAATCCAGGACCCAAAAGATCAAACAATTCTCAATCTAGGACCTGATATTGAGGTCCTAGATTGAGAATTGTATGATCTTTCGGGTCCTGAATTGAGAATTTTTGTGATCTTTCAGGTCCTGAATTGACAATTAATCTTTCGGGTCCTGAATTGACAATTAAACTATCTTTCGGGTCCTGAATCGATAAAACTCCTTCTGTAAAATAACTAATTCAATTTTTATATAATAATTTAAATTATAAATATTTATATAATGCATACCAACAATGTGTTCATAATTTGATAAATACGAATAAGTTCACAGATGAAAGAATAATACAAAATATTTAATTATAATGAAAAACATAAATCAATTGTTGGAGATACTCATTTGAAAATATAGAAAGTATTACTACCTGCATGGCCCAAATATAGAGAGTGCATGTGAAAAGGTAAAATAACGTATACAAAACCTGCTGCCGTACAGAGATTTTATTTGAAGAAAAATAGAGTTTTCAAATCCACGCATTTTTCACATTTAATTATTTTCGTTTTTTTTTAAAAAGTGATTAATTATATAAGAAGCTAATCAAGGAATAGATCTCCATATTATAAATACTAATGGTGATATTTTAATACTTTTCAATTGAAAAATGCAATGAAGGGTGTAACAATGCTTATTATTACCCCTATTTTTTTAATACTGAGATACAGTTGTGTTAAGAAGTATTCTTACTCATTTGTTATTTTGATGTATCAAAATAATGTATAAAAATCATTAATTTAGAGTGTCTCTAGATTAGCGTAGTTTGTACAAACTTGTAATTTGTCCTATTAGGATGTCTATCGAGTTGTAATGGAGCTGATCAAGACAAACTGGATCAGAATCTTAATCACCAGTTTGGAACGTGTGAAAGATTAGAAGAAACTAGATCCTAGCCTGAAATTGACAAATCAAAGAAACTGATCGAAGACACTTGTTTGACCCTTCTCCGATTTACAAGACCAGTTTCTACTCAAATATAGAGACAAAGAGAATAAGTCGGAGGAATCATTAAAGATCAGTCTTTAAGAATGGAGATTCCTTAAAAATTGAAATTATATTAAACAATTTAGATTTCTCGGATTGGCAAAGCCTTTCTGACACAAAAGCAGCATGTCGACATCCTGTGTCAAAAGGACGAAGCAGATGCAGAGACACCTCAGAAAAAGAGACACCTCATATTGGACATGCTTGATCCGTCTCTAAATGACTACAAATTTGAAGCGCTCTTACCTTGTCTATAAATAGACAAAGTGCTCAGTGACAAAAATATAGAAACTCGAAGAAAGCAACAACACTCTGAGTAAGTGAAAGCTCAAAGCTTTTCTATCATCAAGGCTAAAACTTAGCCAACCGTGTTATTTGAACACGAGACTCATAGCTTTCTCAGCTAGAGTTATTTTCAGTGTTCTTTCTTTCCAAGAAAGAAAACAACAGTCATTGTATATCTCCGACAATGATTATCACGGGAGTCTAGCAAACCAGTTCGATGTTCGGAAGGAACTATAAAGCTCTTGTGTCCACACTCCAAATTTGCAAAGCCGAAGGAGCCAGAGGCCTGGACGAGTGAGCTATGGGACAGGTAGACATTGGCATCTACCAGACAATGATAGATCGTGAGACCATCCTGTAACTGAGGCTTAGTGAATTTCCAGACCTTGAAGAGAGGACGTATAACTTGTTGTTCGAACCTCTATAAATCCTTTACTTTTTACTACTCTTTACTTTCTTGCAAGGATATTAAAACTCAATATGCTCTAGTGTAATAGTATACTCGAACTGAACCTAAATTTCAAACTCACTAACAATCGGTTTTACAAGAACACAAACTGGTCAAGAACCACTAGTTTGTGAGTTCAAGTTGTTCTTAAAATTTCCGTTGTGCATCAAACTTACTATGCTCTCGGGACCAACAAGTGATATCAGTGTGGGGATTTCATTGTCGTGAATTGAATCACTTAATCCAAGGAAACTCGGATCGTTCATGGATGTCAAAATAATTCCATTCTATAAATAACCATAGCATGCTCCTATGAATATAATGTGATGGATATAGGAATATTTGATTTAATTTATAGATCTGAATCTGACTCGCGTTGAATCTGATTTTGATTCCACCACACATTTGAATTAAAATAAGAGGAAAGGGAAATAGAAAATCTGGTGTTCTCCAGATTAGGCCTTCAGATCTATATCCCAATGCTTCTCAATCCTACTACTGGTGTGAGGATTCCACAAGATTGTGTTGTGCAGGACAGAGTTGTATTTCTTATCCTCCCTCTACACTATTGGCGCCGCCCTCTCTCTCTCTCTCTCTCTCTCTCTCTCTCACTCACTCTTTCTCACACACACACAGGGTTATCATGTTTTTCAACTGATACAATTTGAGAGAAGAGTGAGGGTTATTTATAGAACAAGGGTTGAAACCCTAGTGGGCTCCTTTAAGAATATTAGTTAGCTCAGACCTGGGACCTAATGCAAATAATAAAGTGCGCCTTTAAATTAATTAATTCCCATGTCCACAACCCAGGAATTAATATTAATTATTTTTTAGCACAAAATTAATATTGTTCTACTTCTTTATTACCACTGTTGGTCCCGGATTATCAGGGTATAACTTGGCAGCGGAAAATGTGATTAATCGTTTCTTGCACTCTGCTGGTTACTCAGCTGACTGGGACCTTGTCAGCTGGTAAGTCAACTTGCACTCTGCGTACTCAGCTGACTGGCGACTGGCTGGTCAGCTGGTAGCTCAAGACTTAGAATATTTTTAGCCTTGTTTGCACAGTTATATCAGTTTTCAGATATACACCAGCACTTGGGTGCTGGGTTTTAAATCAGTATGAAATGCAGAAAGCTGATAAAAGACAAAGGATTTATAGTGGTTCGATCAACTGATCTACGTCCACTCTCCAGTCGTAGCACTGGAAATTCACTATAGAGTAATCAGGTACCTACGATCTATCTCTAGCTGGTGCGACCCTTGTCCACCACTTCGCTAGATCAACCGCTCCCGGTCTTGTTCCCTTCTTCAACTCTGATCAGCTGGTGGAGTGCGAGCACGTCACTTCAACCTCCACAGCTTCACTGGGTGTTTAGTTCTCCCAAGAACGAATCTTCTCAATACGGCAAAAGCCCGTAATAACTCAAGTGCTGGCTGGCACAAGAGCTGCTGTGAACTTCCTCAGAAGAGAAAGAACACCAAAGAGATCAATAACTTACAAGCTGGAAGCTTGAAGTCTCGTGTTTGATGAATCAACACACGGATAGCCTTTAGAAAGGCCTCGAAAGTGTTCTGCTTGCTTGCAATAAAGTTTCTGACTTTCGGTAGTTGAGCGAGAGAGAAGAGTATTGAATGTTAGGAAGCAAGCGTCTTAAATGTTGGTAGTTCCGACCTATTTATAGACGCGGGATCCCATTCAAATCTTCTAGCCGTTTGGACACATCCGGAAAAGGTCTCTGTCCTCGCATGTCCTTCAGACGGCGGCAGGTAGGAATTTCCGGAAAGCGCCATGCTTTTGTCCACTTTATCTGACATTGATCTCTTTATGTCAGAACGGCACTATTCGTCAGTACGAGGAATCGGAACTGGTGTCTTGAACTGATAGACTTTAAGGTATCCTCCCTTAAAGTCATACTCTGTCAGTTAATTCCTCGACGAATCTTCTTTTTGTCTCTAAGACTCTGGGAGAGAGAATCTGGAATTCTGCTGGTAACATCCGACTGGTAGATCATTCTGGTGATCTTGTGCTGGCAGTCTCTGCTGGTGACTTTGCGCTGGCACAATCTAAGTCTACCAATATGTCTGATGTTAACCTTTTCTTGGAATCTCCCATGACTGGTGGCTTCACCGCTGGTGAATAGTGTCAGTGAGAACACGTATTCTGCTGGTAGGATTTGTCAGCCGCCTGCTGGTGAAATCCTTCCCAACTGGTGAACAGTAACCAGTCATTAGCTCTTCTCATGCTGGTGAACGGTGTCAGCACGAGTCATTGTCAGCCGCCTTCGGATGTGACTTTTCCAACTGGTGAACAGTAACCAGTGGTAAGCACTTCTCATGCTGGTGAACAGTGCCAGCATGAGTCTTGATCAGCTGCGACTTACAACTCAAAAGACCTAAACAGGACTTTACATTTGAGACTAGAGCTATTCTAGAGACAAACTGACGCTGGTAGGACTTAGGATTTGATCCACCAAAACACCAAAACTAGAATCTAAACAAGTAGCTACTGGGGAA
>JAPKLW010001588.1:45241-68523 GCA_026898455.1 Plectranthus barbatus
AACTAGAATCTAAACAAGTAGCTACTGGGGAAAGGAAACTTAGCCAAATTTCCCAACAACCACGTTATGAGAACGGGTTGCATTAACTTGATAAATCCTCATATTTAAGATTAATATATATTCATCAATTAATTAGAGCTTCTGACATGCTTCACATAATTAATTAATAACTTATTCTCCTGAGTAGTACCACTCAAACATTATCACTCGTGCTTGAACTTAATCAGCCTGCATGACTTTAGCACGATGAACTTATTGAGCTCCTCAGGGAATGTCCCCATCCTATTACTCGAATATGGTAACCTAATTCCAGTCATCAGGACGTTCTACACGAACTGTTCTCACCCAAGATGCAGGTATATGAGCACATTACTTAGGCTCTCCACCATGACAAGTCAAAGCAACAGTCAGCCCCATGCATACTCCTGAACCTTCGTTAGGGTTTAGATTCAATCAAGACATGAGATCTTGTATTCTCTGAAGTTAGACAAATGAATACATCTCACTGTGGTCCAATCAATACGCAACCGCACGTACCAACATATCAAGTGATCAAGATAAATCACTCCTATCCGACTATTTTGCAGCCTAGACCGACAACCTTATCAACAACGATGTCTCAGCTGTGATAAGGATAATTTATATCTCACTAGGTCAAACAATCCATTCAGTCTTCTACAATCTCTCCTACACATCGTATGATCTCCCTATCGACGAGATAAGAGGATATCGTTGTTCTCGCATGTAAGTTTTTTTAACAGATAGGAGATAAAGCTAAATGTATACAAACACTATAATAAATGATTTCAGTATACAAAAACCCAACAATTAGAGCCTGAACTGCTTTGATTCTTTGAGGACCATATTTATTTCCTTACACTCATTTTCGTTTCTAGCGAGTAGGTTATATATCCACCATACTAAGCGGAGAAGTTCGTCATTTGGAAGTAGAGGTCCACCATCCAGCTCAAAAGTATACATCCAGAGATGGTTGACATCATCAAGCATGGACACATAAAGATCATGAAGGTCAACACCCGGATCAGATGTTAAGATGGCCCAAAGATGATTGAGAAGCCATATGGAGAATGTGCACAAGACGACAAGCAACTTGTCCAATTGGACTCTATTGTCCATTTGTTGATCCTATCAGCTCTACCCGAAGATTTTGTCGATGAAGTTATGCAGTTCGACAACACCAAAGATTTGGGATAATCTTAGAAGCTTGTGTCAAGAATCTAAACAAATGAAGAGGAACAAGTTCCAAGTATGCATCGACAAATATGAATCATTCCAAATGATTCCTAGAGAAAGTATCAAGTCGAAGGAAACTCGATTTAATGCGATTGTGAGCGAGCTGAAGGCATTAGATAGAGTATACTCAACTGTTGATCTCAACGCAAAGATTCTGTCAAAGATGCCAAAGGAGGACTGGTTTGTCAAAACCACCAACTTGAAGGAGAAAGATATATCCAAGATCTCAACCAATGAGTTGTTTGCTGAACTCCAAGCTCACGAGTGAGATATTCAAATGGTGAACAAGAATGAAGTCGTTCGAGTGGCTAGTTCACCAACCCACCATATTGAAGACGTTGCTTACTTCGTCAAGAAGGACAACATATGGAGAGGGAAGAAGCTGTTCAAAACTGATAGACCCCCAGGTCAATCAAATATGATAAAGGAAGCACCGTCAACATCAACCTTCTATCGGAAGGAAAGAGAGAGCTCGGTTGAAGAGCTTGAGGATCAAATAGGAAGGCTGGCTAAACTTCTTGAGAAAGCCAAGGCCAAAACCGAAGCTCCTCAAACTAAAGAGAAGAGATTTGTGAAGAGATCCCCTCGATCCTGCTTCAAATGCAACTTTCCAGATCATCTCAAGTTTGAATGTCCATGTGTGGACAAAGAGGAGAGGGAAATCTCAAAAATGTTTTTAAGTGAAGAGCACGGAAGGCGGTAGCCAAGGCAATACTATCCAGGACAAAAGTTCATGTTATTCCTGACAACGATAATGGATACTTACGAAGAGTCGGAGGAAGAAGCACTGCTAGTATTTTTAGCAACAATCGATGAAGGAAACAACAATGATGCAGAAGCTGAGATAGCCTTAGCCGCAACTGGTAATGAGGTAACTGATTCTCTACCAGTTTTTATTCTTTCTGCATGCATATTAGAAAATTATGAATTGTATTGCTTTGATTCATAAGATGTTACCCTCGATCTTCTTTATAAATAATTTTCTAAATTTTATGAACTTAAAAATGTCTTAGCCGGTGAAAACTCCTCGCTGAAAATTCAAGTTTTGGCTTTGACCAATGAAGTTGAAAATTTTTGGTCTACTAGCGAGGAACTGACAAAAATCAAGGATGAACATTTCATACTTTTGAAATTCTTAAAAGGGAATGTAGCTTCTTGAAGAAGCAAAACCTTGAGCAAGAACCTTGCAATTGTTCCTTTATGAAAAACTCAAGAGAACTTGAAGAAGTGCTTTTAATTCAAAGAGCCCTAAAAATAAGGCGGGTCTTAATTTTAATGAAAATATTTTGAGCAATTCTACATCTTCTTCAGGAACTGGCGCAGACAAAAAGAAAATAGAATTTATTAAAGAAAATGTCAATGATCAGTCAATATTGAAAGGCAATGGGATATCCAAAAGTGTCCCAACTGTTGCTGTAAAGGCTAAGTGTTGGACTACCAACAACCCAAATTGACTAATCAGCAAGTGATAAGGAAGTTAGTTCATCATGAAAAACTGGTAAACAACATGTTCCCAAACTGACTAAGTCATAAATTGAGAGGTAGTCAGTTCAACCTAAGAAACTAGTTGAGCAGTATGTTCATACTGTAAGGAAGCCAGCTTCAACAATCAGTTTGACCAAGCAACCAACTTCAGTTGCAAGGAAGTCAAACAACCAACCTGGTTATTCTTATAATCAGAGACCCAAATCTCATATTAGATATTATAGGAGGAATATAATAAGTAGTGGGAACAACTACTTGAGATCTGAACCAAACAAAACTTATTTTTCAAAGGCTACGAAGGCTAATCATGGTGGCCATAAACCACATGATTATTCCTCACATCCGAAACCATTTTTCCGAGGTCCTATCAGGAAATTTACTTCTAAGAGGACTGCACACACCTACACAATTTCTAAATTAAATGTTATGCATTAAATGAGAAGGAAGAGAAATGTAGCAGGAACAAAAACACTGAGAAGCTGTCTGCCGTGAGGTAACTCGAGTTTGGATCCCCAAAGGGTGGGTTCAACACACTAATCCTGCAGGACCCGTAGTTGATCGGGGTTCTAAAACATAAATTTGTGCTTTGCAAGAACAGGTTCATGCAGATTAGCTTTAAAGGCAGAAGAGTGTGTGGATCCTAGACAGTGGATGCTCTGCACACATAACTGGAGAAAAGATCATCTGTCAAATCTTATAATGGTCAGAGGACCATCGGTCATGTTTGGTGACAAATGTAAATGTAGAGTAATCGGAAAGGGATACGTCGAGCAAAATGGAATCATCATAAAAAATGTATCTCTTGTCACCAATCTAAAACATAACCTTATAAGCATTAGCCAACTTAGTGAGAATGATTATGTTGTTTCCTTTGCCAAATTAGAATGTCAAATTCAAGACAAAGCTTCAAATGAAGTCAAGCTTAGAGGTATAAGGAAAGGAGATTGTATGTGGTATATTGGCAAAGTAGAGAAGCAAAGTCATGCTTTATAGTAACTAGTTCCATAGAAACAAACTGGTTGTGGCATAAAAGGCTGATTCATTTGAATTTCAAAACTATCAACCACTTAGCCAAGCACGAACTGGTAACATGTCTACCCAAAGACATCTTCAAGAAATAAAACATCTGCAGAGCATGCCAACTAGGAAATCAAACTAAAGCTTCTTTCAAGAGCAGGATAGTTAATGCCAGTACGAAGCAAGTATTGGAGTTACTGCACATGGATTTGTTTGGGCCATTGACCTCACCCACTATAGGTTGAAAAAGATACTCCCTCCGTCCCATATTATTAGACACGGAGGGAGTGGCACATGAACCAAGACAAATAGTAAATAAATGTTTAAAGAATGATTAATTCAAAAAATATTAATAAAATAATCACTAATTACAATCTTAAAAAAGTCAAGAAATGTAGGCGGAGTGATTAAGATTATGTTTTGTTAATAATCATTAGTTAATTTTGATTATATTTTGTTAATTTTTTGCCAAATAAGGAAACGTGTCTAATAAATGGGACGGACCGAAAAGGAGTACGTGTCTAATTCAATGGGACGGAGGGAGTACTATTTTGTAGTTGTGGATGACTACTCGATATATAAGTGGGTAAAGCTTCTCAAGACTAAGGACGAAGTGAAGATGACTCTTCTTGAGCTAGATATACTCGTCAAAAATGATAACAGGGTCAAAGCAAAGAGAATTCGATCTGAAAATGGCACTGAATTCTGCAATGGATCTCTCATAGATTTCTGTGCTGAAGCTAGAATAGGATATGAGAGATCATCCCGAAGGACTCCACAAGAGAATAGACTAGCTGAAAGAATGAATCGAACACTTAAGGAGGCAGTGAGGGCCATGCTGGTAGAGACCAGTTTAAGCGAACGCTATTAGGGAGAAGATGTAATCACAATTTGCTACACACAGAACATGAGCGGCATCAACAGTCGCCTGAATAAAACTCCCTACGAAGTATATCATGGTCATAGGCCTTCTACAGATCATCTTCGTGCTTTTGGTTCTCAATGTATATTCACAACAATGGGAAACCAAAGTTAAATGTCTTTTCTCCCAAAGCTGATGAAGGTGTATTCCTGGGATATGGACATCTTTCTCACAAAGGATATAGGGTACTTAACAAGACGTGAGCTAGTGGAAATAACATGTAATGTTATTTTTTATGAAGCTACTTTAGTGCACAAAACCATGAAAGAATTGGGTGAAGAGTTTCAGGAGATCAACGATGTCAATAAGCAACTAGGCATTAAAAAATCTAATCATGAGCCATTTGATCTGACTAGATCTATGAATGGATCCTCATCACAACAAGTTTCCTCAGCTGGTGATCAAACAGCTGAGAGGTCCGGTGATGCTAATGAACTTGTTGAGGCCTTGAATTTCATTTCCCTAAATGATAGCATAAATCAAGGGGAATCCAAATTGGAGATATTGGTCTTTAAGAAGAAGATCCAGAAGAAAAAACTCAAGAGACTGAGGAAGTGGCAGATCATGAAGACCTAACTTGCGAGCTAGGAACTGAGGAAATTGGAACTAGAGATGATGTCATCACACCAGTTCTGAAGAGTCACAAGCTGGAGATGCGCAGCCCACAGAAGTACCAATTTCAGAGAATTAGATCATGCCAGAAGACTTCCTTCTCATTGACGTGCTATTTGCTGGAACGTTCTATCCAGAACCGTTCGTACAATTAGTAGAAGTCAGTGAACTTCACAAACTGAAGTGGCTAAGACATCATCCCGAGGATGCAGTGCTAGATGATGTTGCTAATCCAGAGCGAATGAGGCATAAAAGTGTTTTACTTACATGATATCTTTCTCAATCAGAGCCAACAAA
Source organism: Plectranthus barbatus (assembly GCA_026898455.1). Classification (NCBI taxonomy): domain Eukaryota; kingdom Viridiplantae; phylum Streptophyta; class Magnoliopsida; order Lamiales; family Lamiaceae; genus Plectranthus; species Plectranthus barbatus. The sequence goes on from JAPKLW010001588.1 coordinate 50,829, forward strand.
GATTGGAGAAGCTCTAACTTCGACAGATTGGATCAAAGTGATGTAATAAGAGCTTTCGGAGTTCGCCCGCAATAACGTGTGGTACTTGGTAGATAGACCTACTCACCAATCAGTGATAGGCACCAAGTGGGTTTTCAAGAACAAGCGGGGTGAAGCTGGAAACATAGTCAGAAACAAGACGAGGCTAGTTGCTTAAGGATACACGCAATGTGAAGGCCTCGACTTCAATTAGACCTTTGCACCAGTTGCCAGATTGGAAGCTATTAGGTTATTCTTGGCCTATGCAGTGTATCACAACTTCACAGTCTATCAAATGGATGTGAAAAGTGTCTTCTTAAATGGAGAACTCAAAGAGGAGGTATATGTCAAAAACCTCCTGGTTTTGAGCAAGGCACTAAGGTCTACAAGCTGCGAAAAGCGCTATATAGATTTGAAGCAAGCACCGCGAGCTTGGTATGAGACAATGTCTCAATTCTTATTAAATAATGGCTTTAGGAAATGGAATATCGACAAAACTCTCTTCCTTATCAAAGATGCTAAGGATATAATCCTGGTTCGGATCTATGTTGGTGACATTATCTTCGGATCCAGAAACTCATCTCTCTGTGAGAAGTTTGCCCAGCTTATGCAAAATAACTTTCAGATGAGCATGATAAGAAAGATGACAAACTTCCTAGGAGTACAAATTCACCTATCCTCAGAAGGAATCTTCATACATTGGAGGAAGTATACAAATGATCTCATCAACAAGTTCTACCTAGAAAAGACAAAGACACTTAGGATCCCGATGAGCGCGAGTGTTAGAATCACACCTGATGAAGAAGGAGAACCAATTGATCCAACCAGTTTCAGAGATATCATTGGATCCCTACTCTACTTGACAACCAGTAGGTCCAATATTTCCTACGCTGTTGGAGTATGTGTAAGATTTCAAGTTAATCTGAATAAATCGCACATAGAGGCTACCAAAAGGATCATCAGATACTGGAAGTGCACAGAGTCACTAGGAATCTGGTATCCTAGATGTGATGATATCAAGCTTATTAGATATTCAGATTCAGACTTTGGAGGGTGTCAAATTGATCGAAAAAGTACCAGTGGTACTTGTCAGTTTTTGGGACACAAACTGATAAACTGGTTAAGCAGAAAACAACTCTCAGTTACAACTTCAACCATTGAAGTTGAATACATTGTTGTCGCCAGTTGTTGTGCTCAAGTTTTGTGGATCAAGCAGCAATTAATATGACTATGATGTTAGTTCTGGTTGTGTACCAATTTATTGCGACAACAATGCAATGTGTATTACAAAGAATCCAGTTCATCATTTGAGAACAGTGAACATTGATATACAACATCTTTTAATTAGGGGTCATGTGGAGAAGAATGATTTTTATGTGGATTATATTGGAACAAAAGACCAACTTGTAGAAATCTTCACCAAACCACTTCCCAAAGAAAGATTTAGAGAATTCGTGCATCAAACTCGGTCTTCTAGAGTTTGATGAGATAGCTTATGAAGAGGAATAAGTCCAAGCTCTTATTCTTGTTTTTTAAGAAGCAGAACAAAACTGAGTCCAAGCTCTCAGTATTGGTATTCTGAAGGAGACTTAAACTGGGTTATCTTCAAGTTTAGTAGGGCTTACCAATTTTGCCATGATGGCAACCTATTCGAAGAGAGACATGTTACCAAGTTAACAAGTCTACAACTTGGCAATTGCGGGAATTTTCTTAATTGTGTGAAGCGTCAACTGCACATCGCATGAAATGCATAAATAAATGCTGATTAGACGGTGGAGTAATAGGAGTGCGCCACATCAGAGACTCCACAACTCGAGGACGGACGTCAGAGACACTAATAGTCTCATAGTTTTTTGACCGTAGATCCTCTAAACTGTCATTAATCTAGTTCGTCCACTTTTCTCCCAAATTATGCCTATATATAGGGACAATCATCATTCGATGCAAACCCTATTGCATTCGAATTTCTCACAAGACATTTATTTTTCTGAGATAAACTCTTTGTTCTCATCTCAATCATTTGACATAAATGGCTGGAACATCATCCTGCACCGTTGAACTGGTTCATCACTTGGAGTATGAAGTCTCCTAAATTGGCATCATCCAGCTAAAATATTTCGATGAAGCCAACCCTCACTCAAGATTGGTAACCATCTACAATGAGGACAAGAAGAAACTTCCCATGCGTTAAACAGAGCAGCGCAGGTACAGAAGGAGAAGATCATGTAAATGTATTGGAAACTGTACTTGATATGTTGGAGAGGGAGGGACTGGTCAAATACCTCACCACTCACCCCAAGAGGTTCAGACCTCACATGGCAGGGGAATTCTATGCAGAGCAGTTTCGGCCGAAGACAAATTGTACTTCGTCAATTGTCTTTTTGGAAAGAGAGTCACCATAAACCTGCAAGTGTTGGCTGATATGTACAATCTGTGGAACAAAGGGCCAGATGTCGCCTCATATCTGGTGGAAGATAAGAAGAAGATGAAGGAAGCCATGCAAGCGCACTGGCAAATGTGGAAAAAAGGAAGTGCCAAAACTTCGTGGAAATTGTACACCAAGAACTTTGAACTGGAAGAACCATACAAAACACTATGTGATATAATGATTCGCATGATGCGGTGTGAAGTTGGTTCAGTGTCAAAGCTTAGTGCAAGGAAATACTTAGTGATGATGGTCATTAATGATGGCATCAAAGGAAATTAGGCTGAATTCATTCATGGAAGACTGGTGGAGAATATGCAGAAGAATATGACAATAAAAGAAACACACATGTTGATGGGTTTTGTATACTGAAAGCATTTATTATAATGAGTATACAACGGTTTATTTCTCCTATCTGTTAACAATCGTACATGTATGAACAATGGTATCCTCTTGTCTCACCGATAGGGACGATCATACGGCGTGTTGTAGATCGCAGAAGACAGTATGATCACTTGACCTAGTGAGATATAAACCTAATCACAGCCGAGATAGCGTATGAGGATACGTCTGTCCGGATGGCTGCGGCATTGTCCAAATAAGTAGTCTGTCTTGGTTACTTGACATGCTGGTACGCAGAGGTGGCGTATTGATGGACCGCAGTGAGATATATTCTTCTATCAGCGAATAAAAGATCTCGTTATATTGATTGAGTCCAAACCCTAATGAAGGTTCAGGGGTTTGCACGGGTTGACTGTTGCTGTGACTTGCCATGGTGGAGAGCCTAAGTAACGTGCTCGTATATTCGCATCTTGGGTAACAGCAGCTCGTGTAGTACCGCCTGAGATTGAACTTAGGTAACCATATCCGAGTAATAGGATGGGGACATTCCCTGAGGAGCTCAATAACATTCATCATGCCAAAGTCCTGCAGGCTGATTAAGCTCAGGCACGAGTGATAAGGTTTGAGTGGTACTACTCAGGAATTATAAGATATTAATTAATTGTAGTTAGAGCTTGTCAGAGGCTCCGATTAATTAATGGATGTCCAGTAACCTTAAATATGGGGATTCTCAATTAATGCAACCCGTTCTCATAACGTGGTAATAAAGGAGTAGGTCAGTATTAATTCTGTGGTGAAAAAGAATTAATATTAATTAATTAATTGTGTCATAAGTTGTGGACATGGGAATTAATTAATTTATAGGCCCACTTTATTATTTGCATTAGGTCCTAGGTCTGGCCCAACAAGTGTGCTGAATTGAGCCCAAAATGGCCCATTAGGGTTTCCAACCCTAGGTCTATAAATAGACAGCTCTCTCTCATAAGTTGTAACATAGTTGAAACACAAACCCTAGAGAGAGAGAGGTGGGCGTCATTTTTGAAGAGAAAGGAGGAGAATTTTCAAATTCTGGTCCTGCTCAAGCCACAGATCTACGGAGTCCTCACCAGTAGTAGATCTGAACAGCACCGGGACACAGCCCTGAAGATCTGATCTGGAGAACAGATTATCTTTCTTCCTTCTCTTTCTATTTCGATTTTATTTAAGAAATTAGGGTTCTAATTTCTGATTCCGCAGATAAAATCGAATTGCGTGGTTGGATTGGTTTTTTGGTATTCAAATGCAAAAGATCGGTTCAGACTCGAAGGAGTTACGGTAAACCCTAAAATCTACAATTCTTCGTATTAAATTCATAGGAGCATGCTAGGGTTTTGAGAATTTTAATTATGGACAATATCCATAGATCGATTTGGTTCAGTTTGGTTTTGGTGATTCGGTTTCACGCAAAAACCCTACACATGTTACCCTAAGTGGTGTGTTTCGGGCTGAAAGTGAGACATATCATCGAGCAACTGGTAGACAAGCTTGATCGGGGAGATGAACTGTTTAGCAATTATTACATTCAAGTAAATCACTCGACGCAGGACAAGGGCAGGATAAATGATGGAGCCCAAATAGCAGCTGTGAGAGACGATCCAGTCTACATTCTGAGTGGGTCGATGACTAGAGCTCGAGCAAGGACTTTGAGGGCTGGATTGAGCTTATTGATTAAAGACATTTGGGCTGCCAATGTTTCCAAAGAATGGATGCTGATTGAAGAGTTAAATGAAGGCCTAAAAATTATTAATTTAATTATGTGTAGTGATTGGGCTTAGTTTTATTTATTCAGTTTTTTAGGCCAACATGTTTAGGCCTTGTTTAAGTAATTTCGAATTTATTAGCTTGTAAATTTTGAATTTAAGTTTCCTTATTAGACTAGGGTTTGAGTTGCCTATATAAAGGCCTTGTAAGGAACAATTTTGATTCAGTTTTCAGTTTAATAAAATTTGTGAGGTTTTCTCCTTTAATTCTGAAAGCTCAAAATTTCGAATTTCCTATTCATCCTTAGGATTTTGATTTCGACTAATCAATCGGACAGTCATATCCATCGGTGGTGTCTTCACATATATCCTTCATTGTTGGGTCAATTCGCTTATTGGGTCGTAAGAGAATTTATTCTGGACTACGGTACTTGAAGGTTTTCGAATCCAAAGGTGTTGGATCCTTCCATCTTCAGTGTTCAGTTTGCTTCCGTGTCGTGTCTGAGTTCGTTTTTCCGAGTTCTTGGGCTGCAATCTAAACCTTTCCGGCGAGGATCGTATCATTTTGGTATCAATATCCAGGTCGTAACCTTTCTCTTCCTTTTCTTCAAGTTTTCCTTTCTTTGTGTCAAAAAAAAATCGAGTCTTGTTTTGTCGTGTCTTATTTTCTGTCGTTGGTAATTTGTATTTCTTTGTGTCTCTCCTTGTCTTGTGTCCTGTTTGATTCGAAAATTCTGTGTGTTAGAGTTTTCAAAATTGTGAGTTTTCCTTGTGTGTCAAGATTCGAATTATCTTTCTTACCATATTAGATTAAGTCAAATCTTTCCTTATACCTTTTTACCTTATTCATACCTTCCTTCCTTGGTGGCCATATTATTTCCTTCTTGATTGAATTACAAAACAATTTGGTAATTACTTTATAAAAAAGGGCAAAATTAAAAAAAAAATTCGAACAAAAAAATAAAAGTTAGAGTTCGAAGAGATAAAAATATTCGTAAAAAAATTGAAAAAAGTGTTGGGAAAATAAAAAAAGAGGGGGAGTAAAATTAAATAAAAAATCCCTAATTTTTTTATTTGTAATAGTGTCTTTTTGTCTTTTTCGTCGGTTTTGGTCATTTTTGTCGTAACTTTTGCGTCCGGTGTCCGCTTTTGGCTTAATTGTGCCTTTCGGAAATGTCTCATCGAGATGATCAAGACACACTGCATTGCTATGATATAAGGTGTTTTTTGGCCAAATTCCTTTGTTTTCGAGTAGTTATTGCCCTCCGAAAGATTTTTCGAAAAAAATTTCATTCGTTTTTGGTCGTTTACCTTCCTAGGGTCGTCTAGAGTCTTTCCGTCTTGTTGGTTTGTCAAATTGAAGTCCGTGGAATTTTATAAGAATTTTTTAGTTTTTGGAAAGGATGAAAGAGTGGTAAAAGGTAAGAGTGTGTGAGATTAATAGAGGGACTGAAAAAGCCATTCATTCTGCGAGCGATACACGAGTGTGAGTGTTTAACATAACTGAGTGATACACAAGTGTACGTGAGGTGGTGAGGTCCTTTCTTTTATCTTTCTATCTAACCTTTTTGTGCAGGTATGTCTAAAAGTAGTGGTTCTGAGGGGTTGAAAGACGATGAGATAGTTGGTGGTGGACAGGTCAAATACTTAATGGAGGCCATTCAATCAGAAATGACTAGGCTACTAAAAAGTGAGATGAATGCCATGAATTAGCGAATAGATGAATTCGAGATCTCAGTGACAGAAAGGACTAGACATGACTCATCTGCTAGTCATATGAGTACTGGGAAAGGACGTGGCGGTCGAGGAGGCAGAGGCTCCAATGGGAGACGGAGTCCTCATGATGAGGAGGACGTCGATGACTATGAGGAGGAGTCTTATGATAACAATCTAGGGACAATCAAGATGAACATTACGTCCTTTCAGGGAAAGAATGACCCCGAGTTGTATCTGGAGTGGGAGCGAAAGGTGGAGATGATGTTCGAATGCCACAACTATTCTGAGCTGAAGAAAGTAAAACTGGTTGTAGTGGAATTCTTGGATGACGCTCTCGTATGGTGGGATCAGTTGGTCAGTAGTAGGAGGAGAAATAGGGAGAGATCTATAGAGACATGGGATGAGATGAAGGCAGTTATGAGGAGGCGCTTTATGCCGAATCATTATTACCGAGAGCTATATAACAAGTTGCAGAGTTTGAGGCAGAGTAGTAGGAGTGTGGATGAGTACTATAAGGAGATGGAAGTGGCTATGATCCGAGCCAATGTAGTGGAGGATAGAGAGGTGACGATGGCGACGTTTCTAGCTGGTTTGAACCACGAGATCCAGAATACAGTGGATCTGTAGTATTATGTTGAGCAGGATGACATGGTCCACATGGCGATCAAGATTGAGGGACAGCTCAAGAGGAGGGGCAGCGACAGTAATATGAGGCAGAACCCTACAGGTTGGAGAGAATACCAGACTGGCAGTGGTTCCACACCAAAATGAGCTTCGTGGAAGAAGGAGGAGGATCAACCTCGAGGGGAGAAGAAGTCGTTTGTGAAGCCCAGGTCATATGTCATAGTTCAAGGTAAATCTATTGCCATTGAAACCCAGAATAGAGATTGTAAGTGTTATAAGTGTCAGGGTTTTGGGCATATTGCTAATGACTGTCCAAATCGGAGAGTTATGGTGATTCGAGATGATGGAGAGATAGTGACTGATGAGGAGACTGATCCGAAAATGCCTAATTTGGATGATCCTGATGAGGAAGAAGAAGAGATTGTGGCGCCTGCAGCACTGAATTTTGTGATGAGAAGGGCTTTGAATGCACAGCCTCCAGCCGGAGATGTGGAGCAGAGGGAGAACATTTTCCATACACGTTGTCATATCAACGATAAGGTCTGCAAAATGATTATAGATGGAGACAACAGCACCAACGTGGCGAGACATTTGATAGTGACAAAGTTAGGGTTACAGGTGATGAAGCACCCTAGACCATACAAGCTGCAGTGGTTGAATGATAGTGGCGTCATCAAAGTAGTGAAGCAAGTCAAGGTGTCGTTTCGCATAGGGAAATATGAGGAAGAGGTGCTGTGTGATGTGATTCATATGCAGGCGAGTCATATACTTTTGGGGCATCTGTGGCAGCTTGATAGGCGAGTGAAGCATGATGGCTTCACAAACAAGCATTACTTCGAGTACCAGCAGAAAAATATCTCACTTGTTCCTCTGACCCCTAAACAAGTCTATGAGGATCAAGTCCAACTGCAGAAGGAGTCAGGTGATGAGATGCAGCCACAAAGTAATAAGGAGAAAGCAGTGGTGTAACAGTCATTTCTAGCTAGGGTTGGGGATTTGAAGTGGGCAATTCAGGAGGAGAAACCATTGGTGTTGTTGATCTACAAGGAGAACCTGGTTTTAACTAACATTCCTGATTCTCTACCCCCTTCTATTTCATCTCTTTTGCAGGATTTTGAGGATGTTTTTCTAGATGATACCCCAACCGAGCTGCCACCCATTCGTGGGATTGAGCATCAGATGGATTTCATGCCTGGAGCTACCTTTCCAAATAGACCAGCTTATCGAACCAGCCCGGAGGAGATGAAGGAGCTAGAGAGGCAGATTGGAGAGTTGCTGGCCAAAGGGCACGTGAGGGAGAGTTTGAGTCCTTGTGCAGTTTCAGTTTTGCTTGTGCCCAAGAAGTACTCGACCATGAGGATGTGCTGCGACTGCAGAGCTATCAACAACATTATAGTTAAGTACCGACATCCTATCCCTCGTTTAGATGACATGTTAGATGAGTTGCATGGTGCTTGTGTGTTTTCTAAGATAGATCTGCGAAGTGGTTATCATCAGATTAGGATTAAGGAGGGAGATGAGTGGAAATTGCTTTTAAACTAAGATTGGGTTGTATGAGTGGTTAGTCATGCCTTTTGGTTTAACCAATGCTCCTAGTACTTTTATGCGTCTTATGAACCATGTTTTGAGAGCTTTTATTGGCATATTTGTAGTGGTTTATTTCGGTGACATTCTGATTTATAGTAGGAGTTATGATGTCCACTTTGAACATCTGAAGTCTGTTTTAGATGTACTTCGCATGGAGAGACTATTTGCTAACATGAAGAAGTACATCTTTTGCACAGATAAGTTGGTGTTTCTTGGCTTTGTTGTTAGTGCAGATGGAGTGCAGGTGGACGAAGAGAAGATTCGAGCTATCAAGGAGTGACCGCAACCTAAGAATGTTGGCAATGTTCGCAGTTTTCACGAACTTGCCAGCTTTTATAGGCGCTTTGTACCCCCATTTCAGCAGCATTGCAGCCCCATTAACTGAAGTGATTAAGAAGACTGTGGAGTTCAGATGGGAAGAAGAGCAAGAGAAGGCTTTTGAGTTGCTGAAGTACAAGTTGACACATACCCCGGTATTATCTCTTCCTAATTTTTCTAAGACATTAGAGATTGAATGTGATGCTTCTGGTGTTGGTATTGGTGCAGTTTTGATGCCGGAGAAGAGGCCCGTGGCATACTTCTGCGAGAAGCTGAATGGAGCAACGCTGAACTATCCTACTTACGATAAGGAGTCGTACGCCTTGGTGAGAGCCTTAAAAATGTGGCAGCATTATTTGTGGGCGAAGGAGTTCATCAATGATCATGAGTCGCTGAAGCATTTGAAGGGGCAACACAAGCTGAACAAGAGGCATGCAAGATGGATGGAGTTTGTAGAGACCTTTCCTTACGTCATCAAGTACAAGCAAGGTAAGGAAAACATGGTGGTTGATGCACTGTCCCGCAGGTATGCCTTAATCTCTACTGTGGATTCTAAGTTGCTTGGATTTGAATGCATTAAGAGTCTGTATGCATCTGATGAGGATTTTGGTGATATTTATGCTGCATGTGAGACATCTGCTAGGGGTGCGTATTTTCGGCATGATGTTTTTTTGTTTAGGAAAAATAAGATGTGCACTCCTAGGTGTTCTCTACGAGATTTATTGTTGTTAGAGTCTCATGGAGGTGGTTTGATGTGTCATTTTGGTATTTCTAAGACTTTGGCTGTGTTGCATGAGCATTTCTTTTGGCTTCGCATGAAACATGATGTTGAGAGGGCCTGTGGTAGATGCATTACTTGTAAACAGGCTAAGTCTAGGTCTAGTTCCCATGGATTGTATACACCTTTACCTATCCCTACTGCACCTTGGGTTGATATTTCTATGGATTTTGTGCTAGGTTTGCCACGTACTGGGCGTGGTAGTGATTCTATATTTGTGGTTGTTGATAGGTTTTCTAAGATGACTCATTTTATCCCTTGTCATAAGTCTGATGATGCATCACATGTTGCTGCTTTGTTCTTTAGAGAAGTTGTTAGATTGCATGGTATACCTAAGACAATTTTTTCTAATAGAGATTCTAAGTTCTTGAGTTACTTCTGGAAGACTTTGTGGTGTAAGTCAGGGACTAAGTTGTTGTTTTCTACTACTTGTCATCCACAAACTGATGGTCAAACTGAAGTAGTTAATAGGACTTTATCTGCATTGTTGAGAGTTGTACTTAAGAAGAATATTAAGAATTGGGAAGAATGTTTGCCTCATGTTGAGTTTGCTTATAATCGTTCAGTTCATTCTGCTACTCAGTTTTCTCCTTTTGAGATTGTGTATGGTTTTAATCCTTTGACTCCTTTGGATTTATCTCCTTTACCTGCACAAGAGTTTACTAACCTTGATGGGCAGAAACGAGCTGATTTTGTGAAGTAGATTCATGAGAAGGCTAGGCAAAACACTGAGCGTCGTACTGAGCAGTATGTCAAGCAGGCAAATAAAGGGCGCAAGAAGATGTTTTTTGAGCCTGGAGATTGGGTTAGGCTGCATAGAGAAAGGAGAGGTTTCCTTTGCAGCGAAGATCGAAGTTGTTACCTCGTGGAGATGGTCCCTTCCAAGTGTTGGAGAAAGTGAATGATAATGCATACAAATTGGACTTACCAGGTGAGTATGATGATAGTGCTACATTTAATGTTGTTGATTTAAGTCCTTTTGATGTAGGAGACAGCTTGGATTTGAGGACAAATCCTCTTGAAGAGGAGGGGAACGATGGAGCCCAAGTAGCAGCTGTGAGAGACGATCCAGTCTACATTCCGAGTAGGCCGATGACTAAAGCTTGAGCAAGGACTTTGAGGGCTGGATTGAGCTTATTTATTAAAGACATTTGGGCTGCCAATGTTTCCAAAGAATCGATGCTGATTGAAGAGTTAAACAAAGGCCCAAAAATTATTAATTTAATTATGTGTAGTGATTGGGCTTAGTTTTATTTATTCAGTTTTTTTAGGCCAACATGTTTAGGCCTTGTTTAAGCTTTTAAATTTCAAATTTAAGTTTCTTTATTAGACTAGGGTTTGAGTTGCCTATATAAAGGCCTTGTAAGGAACAATTTTGATTCAGTTTTCAGTTTAATAAAATTTGTGAGGTTTTCTCCTTCAATTCTGAAAGCTCAAATTTTGAATTTCCTATTCATCCTTAGAATTTTGATTTCGACTAATCAATCGGACAGTCATATCCATCGGTGGTGTCTTCACATATATCCTTCGTTGTTGGGTCAATTCGCTTCTTGGGTCGTAGGAGAATTTATTCTGGACTACGGTACTTGAAGGTTTTCGAATCCAAAGGTGTTGGATCCTTCCATCCTCAATGTTCAGTTTGCTTCTGCGTCGTGTCTGAGTTCGTTTGTTCGAGTTCCTGGGCTGCGATCTAAACCTTTCCGGCGAGGATCGTATCAATAAAGGACCCAGTTTATCTCACTAACAGGGAGAATGTGAACCCTGAGGATCCAGCAAGTGATGAAATTCCTCTGAGTCTTCTTAGTGAGAAGGTTCCCCAAATCTCCCTCCCTCTGACTGGAGAGAAAAGAGCAGAGATGGAGGAGTCACGGAGAAAAGAGGAAAATGAAAACATCTACAAAATGATGGAGGACCTGACTCCCATCACCAAGCTTAAAGGGATAGAAGTTCTGTAAACCCCTCAGAAGAAGAAAAGAGGTAAGCGTTCTCACCTCTCTCCTCACAACAGTCACCACCACAAAAGAAACAGAAAGTCCAATCGACCATTATAAGAGGACAATCATTGAGTGGAACCAGCAAAGGCAGGGGAGATACCTTTGTAAGCCAAGCAATTCGAGTACAAGTTCCTACCTTCAGCAGCCACACTAAAATTCCTTTTGTTGAACCATCTTCCAAGAAGAAAAGATTGTTTACAATGGCAGAGATTGAGGCTCGGAAGAAAGCCAAAACTGATGCAGCGATCGCTAAGGCTAAAAACAAAAAGAAAGCTAAATATGAAGCATAGGCACGCGAGCTTCAGGCGATCGATGAAAACTCTACAAGAATCAAAGCCGGGACTAAAGCTAGAGAGAAAGCAGCCCAGGAGAAGCAGATGACTGAAATTCTAGCCAAGTCTGCTGCTAAAAGAAAACAAAAGGCTGATGAAGACACCTTCTTTAAATGAGCTGACTGGATTCCCAGACATCATGTCTGATGAAGTGTTCAACAAACTGATGAATGAAGTAAATCCAATTCATGTCGAAAAGGAGGTAGAAATCCTGATGGAAACTAAGGAGGACATAGAAGCAGAAGCCACACCAGATGAGGATACTATTCCCTTCGAGACTGAAATTGAACGGTTGACCACCCCTGAAAGACTGGCGTGGGCATTGACCTTGTCTACTCTTGAGAAACAAGCCGCGGAAAGGGAAACTAGAACCTTTCAATCAAAAGCAGACCGAGCAGCCACTCCTGGCAAACTAGAGTTATCAACCAAGAAAATACTCGTTCAAACTCATAAAGCTGATCTATATTCTCTTGGAGTCTCTTTCTCAGAAATAAATATTGATGATAATGATGACGATGAGGAAGAACTCAAATTTAAGAAGGACTTACAGGGAATCTGGAGGATTCACCCTTGAGACTGTAGAGATAAAGTTAAATCTATGACTCATTGTCCTATCCCAGAATTCAAGATCCCAATGGCCGGGTTACCATGAGCTAAATTTGATGTTGATCGAATTAAACAATGGTGCCCACCAGTTCCTACGTTAGATCCTGCTAACAATAATTTAATTCCTTGGATCAGAGCCATCTCCCAATGCGTAGAAGAGCAAATCACTATAGAGATCAATGATCTTTATTAAGATATTTTGAAGAATGACTCCAAGGAGACAGGGGTGTTGAGGAAAGAGTTCAGACGTTGGAGTAGATATGATCTTTGTGCTAGAGAGCTGAAGCAGGAGGTCTCTGGCATCATGAAAACTAGGATCAGACTCACCTTCTGGAGATCCGAAGAATGCTGGGCAGATTCTTGGATAGAGCAAAAATAGAGCCAACAACTCTCCGTTGACCAAGTTCGAGCTCAACTTCTAAAGATTGCATTCAGGGCTGAAACTAAAAGCGATGGTATGCCACCTGTTGAGTTTATCCTGATATCTCCAACTTTCAATCAGATAAAGTTGACTCTAGCACCTATACCTCCTCCTCCTCCACCATTTCCAATCATCCCACATTGTGAAGAAGAATAAGATTGCTCCCTAGTCAACAGGCGTCATAAATCAGGCGTGTACGACAAATTTTTTAACATGGATTGATGTTGTATTCACCTCTTCATTTCACTTAAAAGGCAATCACAGAAGCCAAATGTCAACAAGGCAGATGTACCAGGAAGAAGAGCGAAGAGTCGCTCAAGTTCGACATTCAGAAGAATAGGACAGGGAAACTCAAGCCCAACTAGAAGAAGAAGCACTCAGATCTTCATTAGCTCGACAAGAAACAAAGCAAGAAACCATTGTTGATGAGGAGAACATCGATACAACAGATGAGAATCCCTTTACTATAGCCATCTTGCGTTCTACCATGATAGGATCCTCATCCCAATTCCTTCAAGAGCAGACTTCAACCAGCTCCACATATTTTTCTCATGCTCAGATCCTTGCCGCCGGTGTACTTAATTATATCAATAAACAGATTGAGAGGGTTAGGCAGGATTTCAGAGACCAGTTCAAAGAGGCTTGTACTAACTTGGCTATGGAGCTTGAAGGGACTCGTGCTACAGTTGTTCATATCAAAGTCGAGGTCTCCTAGCTTTCCACTACTGTAGCTTCCCTGATTGTAGTTGTTAAAGAAGGGGAAGAGATAAGAAAGAAGAAGAAGCATAACATAGAGAACGAGAACAAATCGAGAAACAAGCTTGTATGAAATAAGAAGTTGAGCAAAAGGAAAGAGACGGAGCAGAAAAGAAGAGAAGGTAAAGAGAGCTCGACCATTTACTTGAGCTAGCTCAGAAACTGGAAGCTTTGCATAAGAAATAAGTTGGTAGCACTATGCTCTCTCATTTTTCCATGATTATCAACTTTTTAACTTTATTTGTAATTCTAATGGGAAAAACATATTGTCCAATCTCTTCTCTCTACTTCTTGATAAACGCATATTTGTACTCACTTATCCATATTTTTCTCCATTATTTTAGTACAATTAGGTTAGGTTTTTAGCTATTTCTGTATGAGTATGTTTTAGAGGATGTGATGTTCTTGATGGTGAGTTTTGCAGGTATTTGAGGCTAAAAAGAGGTCAAATGATGAAAAGAGCCGTGAAGAACATAGTTGTTGCTTCGATTGACACACGGGAAGTCGACCAAGTTGGAAGACGTGCCAAAAACCCATATTGTTACCTCTGTGTCAATCAATATGGTGCATGTCGACCGACACAGAGGTCGGATATCGATCGAAAGACAAGGCAAGATGGAGGCTCGACATGTGTGTTCCATGTTGATCGACACGCACTGTGTCGATCGACACAGATGTTGAAAGGGCTGCACGACATGAAATCACCCGGGTTTTGACTTGCATGTGTGTCTATCAACACACCTTGTGTCGATAGACACGAAGGCCGAAAAAAGGAAATTGTCTAAATTTGGATTTTTTTGATATTTTAGCTCAATACCTAGTTTAGATGTTTTGGGTCCTATATAAATATCAACTCATTAGGGCACGAATCTATGTCTTATTTTTACTTAGAATTATTCAACATTGGAGTTTTTAGAGACCTTCAATGTTCCTATTCCCCTTGTAAGGTAATTTATGTTTTTAATGAGAATGTTTTCTTTATTTCAAGTCATGTTTAGTGGCTAGAAACCCTAACAGGTTCTAGGGCTTGTGATAATTTTTTTTTCTGAATGTTTAAGTAACTCAACTCAATAGCATGGTTTAATTTCTTGAGCTTAATTAATATAATCTAGATTTAAAGAAAGATCAAGAGATGAATTTGAATCTAGGTTTGTAGTTACCAATTAAAAGACCGAGAGGTGAAAATTGGTAATCGGAAAAAGAAATTAAATGCAATTAGTTTCTGACTCAAAAGAAAGAATTAATTTGTAGGATTTAATTAGATAATTATCGAGATTGACTAATTTGTGTTCTTGAGACTTAGAGAAGATAGTCACAATTTAGTAATCTAGGGTTTAATTGTCTGACCAAGAAATTGAATCCATATGAATCTGAATTAATCCCCATTGCTTAGTTGATGAATTTGCATGTTGATTATTAGATTATCTGCCCTAGGATCTGTATCTTTACATATTGTTTTAAAAAACCTTTAATTTCTTGCATTGTCATATTTAAATTACAAAACCAAAACCCTTTTCAAATCACTCAAACAACTATGCTTTAAGAACTATAGCTAGTACTTGACACAATCTCTGTGGGTTCGACCACCTTATGGTGAAATTTATAAATATATTTGCCACTGTTTTTGCAGCTCTCAAATTGGCGCCGTTGCCGGGGTTTGTTAGATTCTTCCTTGATATTAGTTTGTTTTTAAATCTGTTAGATTGAGATTTTATTTTTATTTTTATTTTCGTTAGTGTGCGTGAGTGAATTTCCTGTTTTTGCGCTTGTGTCGATCGACACACTGCGTGTCGATCAACACAGCCGCATCATTTGTGTCGATCAACACAGCCCCTGTCGATCGACACAGGGGCTGATTTTCTAAGTTTCTCTTCTCAGGTTGCATGAACACAAGGTCTCGGTGCGAACCACTCGAAGTTTTTGATCCAGAAATTGAGGCTACAGTTCGGAGGAGAAAAAAAAAAACAAAACAAAACACACCCACCAACATGGCTCAACATAATAACCCAAGTGATGAGGAAGACCATACCATGCCACCATTGGAGGATCCCGACACACAGCTCATAACTGAACAGAATGCCCTGCTTCTAGTCCAAGAAGTCAACCAAATGAAGGACATCATCAAGCAGATCATGGCAAAAAGAGAAGTAGAAATGCTTGAGGCTGCAAGGAGAGAAATAGATCAAGAAAGAGAAAGACGCCGCCAAGAGGACTTCGACGATAAGGATCCGAATTCCATGGCAAGAAAGTACATACTACAGCCCGGTAAGGAGGGATTCATTATTGGTATCAATGCTAATAACTTTGAACTTAAAACTAGCTTGATTTAGATGGTTCAACGGAACCAATATGGTGGCCGAGCAGTAGAGGATTTGTACACCCATCTTAGAATGTTTGTGGAGGTGTGTGATACCATAAATAAGAACAGAGTCAGCCAGGATGTGATCCATCTGCGCCTTTTTTCTTCTCACTTTGGGATCAGGCTCAGACGTAGTTTATAGCCCTGGATTGTAGCAACATTCGTACTTGGGCCGATCTCCGAGCAGAGTTCCTCGCAGCCTTCTTTTCACCTTCTGTGATTATTCAGAAGAATATAGAGATCCTATAGTTCCACCAGAAGATGGACGAATCTTTGTTCAAGGCGTGGAGCAGGTTCAATGAGTTGCTTAGGAGCTGTCTGAGCCATGGAGTTGACACCAAGGAGCAAGCCCACATCTTCTACAGGGGGACAAATGAAAAGACTCAAGAGTCCGTTGACAATGCAACCGGAGGATCTTTGATGAGCAAGTCACCAGAAAAAGCCCTCAAGTTGTTCAAGAAGATGGCATTGCATACTCAACAATGGGCAAATCCAAGGAGACCGCAAGTCAGAGCTGTGGAGAAGAAGGAAGATGACACCCTAAAGAATGAGATCGAGAAGCTCAAGGGGGAGATGGAGAAACTGACATCTAATGCTTCTTGTGTTTCTGTTGCACAGGTCGATCTCGTAGCTTATGTGAACTATATGAACCGAGGTGGTTATCAAACCAATACTGGCAAGGGGGATATCAGCATTACCACCCAAGAGCTCATCCTGGATTATCCTACACTCAGCCAGAAGGTGTCGAACACCCTCCACCAGACTTCGATCTGCAGAATGGTGAAATTGTGGAGAAGAAGAAGGAGAGCCTCGATGAGGTGCTATAGAAATTCATCAAGGCTTCCGACTGCCGGGTTGGAAAGATTGAGCAAGAGGTGGCAGGGGTCAACACTAAGGTGGACAAGCTTGGAAAGCACGTGCAGATCATCGAGATGCAAGTCAGCCAGATTGCTACCTCACTTGCTATGCAACACAAGCAAGGGAAGCTGCCGAGCAACACCGAGGTGAACCCAAAGAATCAAAAGGAATGCAAGACCATAAAACCGAGGTCCGGAACCTGCTACATAGATCCGAGCATGCCCCAAAAAAAGTTTGAGGGAGAAGAGGAGGAGCAACCCGCGGGATTGCCCCCTATTTAGTTTGACACCCCCGGTGTCAATCAGCATAAAGGACAGGAGGATGATGGAATGTTGAGTGACGAAGAAGAATCGATCGAAAGGAACCCAGTGGGTGTGTCGATCAACACACCCCCTGTCGATCGACATGGAGGACAGGTCGACACACCTACTGCCCAGTCGACACAGAAGCTTCCCCAGCATAGAAATTCAAGTTCCAAAGCTGCCCACCTACCTCCAATGCCCTTTTCTCAATGTCTTGCCAAGCAGAAGGAGGATTTAAAGTTCTCAAGGTTCGTGGATAACTTGAAAAAGGTAAGTATTAACTTACCTCTGATTGAGGCCTTGAGGGAGATCCCAGGCTACATGAAGTATCTCTGAAAGTTGATGAGCGAGAAGAAGTGTTGGTCCCTAAATATCAGAGTCATCGTGTTGATAACTTAACATGAAATGCAGCGAAATTTGTTTTACGTCTCTTGCACTTAATGTTATTTTCCAAAAATTAGTTAGCTCAAATTATGACTTAAGTTTTGTTCAGATATACACTAGCAACTCCGTTGCTAGG
>JAPKLW010001588.1:73523-137018 GCA_026898455.1 Plectranthus barbatus
CCACTCGTCGCCTTTCTGCTGAATGCGTGGACAGCTTCTTCTGTCTGCCCATGGTTACCAATTGGTAGTAAGGAATGGACTCATCAATGTCCTCCTTCTTCTCAATGCCGGTGAACTCGGGTGCATGTCGAACATGCAGGGGTGAGCAAGCGGTTGAGGGGTAGATAAATGTGGCCTGTTGAAGATTGACTGTCTCTAAGTTCTCAGATGGTGATGATTCGGGATTTAGAGAAGTATTTGTGTCTTGGTGTGAGGAGGTTGAGGAACTTTGATTTGAAGTCATGGTTGAGTAGGTTTTTCTGAGGATTTTGAGAGGGTTTTTTAGAGTTGGGGGTGAGCGATTTCTGAAGATTGGTGGGGATTTGAAATCTAAATATGGTGTAGAAGATTTCGGAGTACGAGGAGAAATTGACGACGAGGATTGAGAGTACTTTAAATTCAATCAACGGTTGGGGTTGAGGGTTAGATCGTGGGTATAGCCACGTCCTTCGTACTTGAGTGTGGATGACGTTGCACAATCTGATTTGTCGCCGTCGTCTGGACGCATTAAATGTTTCTCCATATTGAAAAGCAAACATCTCACGTCTGATTTGAGATTTTCAGCAGCCAGAATGGATGAAATTAAGCAGATGCTACCACGTATTTCATGGTATCATCATAATAATCTCCGGCATTGCTTTTCATGCATGATCGTAATCTCTTCCGATTTGACCTTTGCATTAATGTGCTACTTCACTCCTACTCAGCGACCCTTCGTCTTCAGAGATGAGCAGTTACCAAGGGCTCTTCTTTAAATAGCATAAGCAAGCAAAGCATTTGATACGACTTCTTGCAACCCTTTTTCATCTTCGCACAAAATACATTAATACGAAGATATGGAGCAGGCTCAATCTCTCTTCGTTCCGCGCCATAGAATTCTCTGTGATTCTGGTCTATATGAGGAATATGAGACAGAGTACCACATAGCAGAATGGGTCATGTCCTGTCTTCATGCTTGTGGTGTGGCTAAATTCATCTCTTTGACTCCTCATACGTTTCATAGAGAACATCTTCAGTTCTTCGTACGACAAAGTCAGCCCATTGGAGACTCCATCGTAGGTGTCTTCAGGAATCAGTTGGTGAGATGGACTGTTGATACTTTTGCTTCAGACTTTGGCTTACCGAGGGGTCCAATATCTGTAATGGATTACTGCAATAATAAAATCACTCCAGAGTGGACTTCATGGATGAGATGGAGGCGTTCTGCTGATCTGGAGTTCTCGCCTACCCCTTCAGCATATGGACTGCAGACTCGCTATCGAGTTCTCTTCGAGATAGTCTGTGGAATGTTGGTGGGAGAGAATCCGGATGACACGATCTTCTCTCGTGAAGTCTGGAAGGTTATGATGGCGATTGATGACCGGGCACAGGTTGACTGGGCGGCGTTTGTCTTCCAAAGGGTTCGACAGAGTGTGCAACAGTGCCCTCGACTCTACCTTCCCTATGGAATGCCTCTAAGTTGGCTGCTAGAACAAAGATTCACCGATCTCACCTTGGGTCCTTCGAATCTTCGAGGAATAGACTTTTATCCCTTTGTGCCTTACTCGCCCTTTGATTGAATCCTCTGTTGTAATTGTTTTTGATGATGTATATAAGATGATGTCATTTTTTTTAATATAGACAAACTCATATAATTGCATACAATGTCGATCATCTACTTGATAGTTGCCTCGATAATCAACTGTGTAGTAGAACTGCTGATTATGTTTCTGCTAGGATCATAGCAGATCGATGATTGGTAGCAACGATAGATATTCTTCCACAAACATAGCAGATACTACTTTATAAAGTAGTTAGCAGAGCTCTCATCATCTAATATCTTTTGTAGTAGAGTGACCTTCCTTTAGCAGAGATATCAAGTCTAGCAGAAAATCCATTTGTTAGCATAGACTTAATTCATTAGCAGAGATCTCATTCACTTAGCAGAGGCCTTTTCTCTAGCAGAGACTTCAACTTTAGCAGAGATCTCATTTGCTAGCAGAGGCCTTGTCTCTAGCAGAGATCTCAGTTGCTTGACCCAATTTCTTACTACGATGCCGACTTGTTATCAAAAACGAGCTCTTCAAAGCTTTATCTTCAGGAGTAAAACCGATGATGATGCTATTTGGAGTTGTTTCGACGATGAGGTGGTTTGCTGGACTCCGGCCCTGTTCTCTCAGAAGTTCGGCCTTCCTCGGGGTCCTACTCGCGTCATGGATGTCTTCTGCCATTTGACTGCTCCAGAGTTCGGCTACTGGAATGAGTGGAGGCAGTCTGACAACTTTGGCTTTTCACCAACTCCTTCATGTTTGCATTTGAAGGAGGAGTACAGGGTCATCTTTGACATTGTTAGCAATGTCACCTTTGGGATCCCTGCTGACAATTATGTATTCAACCCAAGGATTTGGAGGGCTATGATGGCCATTGATGCAGAGATGAATAACGTTGATTGGGCGGAATTCTTCTTTGATGGCGTGAAGAGATGTATCGATCTCTTTCCTCAAGTTCCTCTGCCAACTGCCATGCAATTAAGTTGGTTGCTTGAGCAGTCATTCCCTCATCTTGTCTCTGAAGGGATCCCTTTGATGGGTTTTGATTTCTATCCCTTGAGGGCTCATTTTCCTAATTGTGGTTGAAGAATGCTCTGAGCTCTCCTCCTTTTGGCCTTCATATGACTCCTTGTTAACTTTGTGAACACATATGTTGTAGTTGATGGGATTTCTGCTATTTCCTTGTAATCTTTTGATGTCTGTTGTTTTTCTGAAGAATGTATATGCTAACTTTGAATTCCTTCTTATGACATTATAATGTCAAGATATCTTCAACGAATCAAAGAAATAGCAACCAGAATATAATAATAACCAACCAATTTTCAGGAATATCCTTATAGAAAGAATGAGAGCTAGGACTCATTCATCCACGTCAGCATCTAATTCCATTAATCCCAATTTCAAACATAACTCTTTAAATCTGGTTTCTGGAAGTGGCTTTGTAAATATATCTGCTATTTGATCTTCGGTGCATATATAGCGAACATCGATATCTCTCTTCTCTTGATGGTCTCGAATGAAGTGATGACGAATGTCAATATGCTTGGTCCGAGAGTGATGAACAGGATTCTTTGTGATGCACATGGCACTATTGTTGTCGCAATAGATGGGTACACATTCAGGAGAAATCCCATAATCTTGTAATTGTTGCTTTATCCATAATATTTGCGAGCAACAACTAGCAGTAGCTACATACTCTGCTTCAGTGGTTGAGATAGCAACAGAGTGCTGCTTTTTGCTGAACCAGCTAATGAGTTTGTGTCCCAAAAATTGACATGTGCCGCTTGTGCTTTTCCTGTCGATCTTACATCCTCCAAAATCAGAATCTGAATATCCACTCAGAGCTAGACCATCTTCTTTGGGATACCAAATTCCTAGTCCTTCTGTACACTTCAAATAGCGAACAATACTCTTGGCAGTGTCAAAGTGAACCTTCTTCGGCTTGGCTTGATATCTAGCGCATAATCCCACGGCATACGAGATATCTGGTCTACTAGCGGTGAGATACAGTAGTGAACCTATGATCCCTCTGTAAAGAGTAGGATTCACATCATCTCCTTCTTTTTCAAGAGCAGCAATGCAAGTTGTGCTGATAGGTATGCGCAAGCTCTTGGTCTTCTCTGGACAGTATTTGGCAATTAAGTCACGAGCATACTTCTTCTGATGGATGAATATTCCTTCTTTGGATTGATGAACTTGTAGTCCAAGAAAATAGGACATCTTTCCCATCATGCTCATTTGGAAATGGTTGGTCTTGAGATCAGAGAATCTATCACTAGATCTTGATTCTTTGATCCAAAGATTATGTCGTCAACGTATATTTGAACTAGTAGAATGTTGTCTCCATCTTTAATGCGAAAGAGAGTTTGATCTATCCTCCCTTTCTGAAATCCATTGTTCAATAGAAACTTAGACAACGTTCCATACCAAGCTCGTGGTGCCTGCTTCAGACCATACAGTGCCTTCTTGAGCCTGTAGACTTGATTCCCTTGCTCAAATCCCGGAGGTTGCTCGACATAAACTTCCTCCTTGAGCTCGCCATTAAGGAAGGCGCTCTTCACGTCCATCTGCATCACATCAAACTCATGGTACGCAGCATATGCCAAGAATAGACGAATAGCCTCTAGTCTTGCTACTGGAGCGAAGGTTTCATCATAATCTATTCCTTCACATTGTCTATACCCTTTGGCAACAAGACGCGCTTTATTCCTTACTACAGCACCTGATTCATCTTTCTTATTTTTGAACACCCACTTAGTGCCTATCACACTTTGATGTTCTGGTCTGTCGACTAGTTCCCACACATTGTTGCGTGTGAACTCTGCAAGCTCCTCTTGCATGGCATTCACCCAATCTGCATCTAGTAGTGCTTCTTCTACTTTCTTGGGTTCTTCATTAGATATGTAACAGGCTAACATGGCATTGTCGTTCCCTTGTCTGGTTAGGATAGGGTCATTTACGCTTCCAAGAACACT
This sequence comes from Plectranthus barbatus, assembly GCA_026898455.1. Lineage (NCBI taxonomy): Eukaryota > Viridiplantae > Streptophyta > Magnoliopsida > Lamiales > Lamiaceae > Plectranthus > Plectranthus barbatus. The sequence goes on from JAPKLW010001588.1 coordinate 78,067, forward strand.
GTCTAATGGATGAAATCGTAGCCATGACGGTCTGATACATCCTGTAACTTCAGCATCCGGTTCTCCTTCTTGATGAGTATTGTTTTGATTAGCTTCTACTGCATTCTCCTGTGGTTCGGCAACGGGGATAACTGGTACTCCTTCTTCATCTGCTTCTGGATCTTCATGAATGGGATCGGCATGAGCAGGTATTGCACCGGTTGGAGCTTCAGCAGCAGGTTCCACCAGGATTGGATTCTCAGCAACTCCTTTGCTAAGATCTTCAGTAGATTCTTCATCTTCTCGATCATCAAGTGCACCAGCAACATTTAAATTTTCATTTAGATATATAGATGATGGGGCCTCAGCGTGATCATTAGCATCACCGGCCTGGTCAGTAGTCTGGTCACCTGCTGAGTGCGAAGTTTCTGGATTGACATCAGTCGTAGACCTAATCGGATCAATACTCATATTCTCAAAAGATTTTTGAAGAGATTGATCATGGATATCATTGGTCTCATTATTAGCATTCCTCTGTTCTTTGTCAGCCATGCGCACTAAAGTAGACTCATCACAAATAACATTACATGTTATTTCCACAAGTTGAGTTGTCTTATTTAACACTCTATAACCTTTGTGAGAAGGGTATCCATATCCCAGGAAGACGCCTTCATCAGACTTAGGTGAAAAAGTGTTCAGCTTAGACTTCCCATTGTTATGGATATAACATGTTGAACCGAAAGTACGAAAGTGTTTAATAGAAGGCTTACGACCATTATACACTTCATAAGGGGTTTTGTTGAATCTGCCATTAACTGCACTCCTGTTCTGAGTGTAGCAAGCAGTCATGATAGCTTCTCCCCAGTACTTTCCACTGAGTCCTGAATCAGCAAGCATAGACCGTGCTGCTTCCTTCAGTGTTCTGTTTCTTCGTTCTGCTAGCCCATTCTGTTGTGGGGTTCTGGCAGTGGACCTTTCATGATGAATTCCAGCCTCAGCACAAAAGTCCATTAGAATTCCATTACAGAATTCCGTTCCATTATCTGATCTAATCCTTTGAACTGTAAACTCTTTGATGTTCTGTTCTTTGAGGATCAGTTCAGGTAGCAGGGTTTTCACTTCGTCTTTAGTCTTTAATAGTTGAACCCACGTATACCTAGAGAAATCATCAACAACCAAAAGTGTATATATTTTCTTATTGACTGTGGGTGGTGTGACAGGACCAAATAGATCCATGTGTAGGAGTTCAAGAATTCTCCCTGAGGTATCCTTTTCTGGATTTGATTTGAAGGATGCCTTTGTTTGTTTGCCTTGTTGACACGCTTTGCACACTCCTTCCTTTCGGAAAGATTCAGCTGGCAGTCCTTCAACCAACTTGTGTTTGGCTAGATGATTGATAGTCTAGAAGTTCAAGTGATTTAATCTTTTATGCCATAGCCAATTTGTTTCCTCTTTGTTAAACGCCATGAAGCATGAGTCCTGTTGACCACTTTGCCAATCGACCACATATAGGCCTCCCTTGCGGATGCCTCTAAGCTTTACTTCACCTGTAATCTTATCAACAATATCACAGCCAGAGTTAATGAAATAAACATTATATCCATTCTCACACAGTTGGCTGATGCTCATCAAATTGTGTTTAAGATTTGAAACTAGAGCAGCATTGACAATTCGGATTCCATCTTGTTCTACACATCCTCTTCCAATGACTCTTACTTTGCTGTTGTCACCAAAAATAACTGAGGATCCATAAACGCTTTGTAAATCTGAGAATAAGTCTGCTCTTCCAGTCATGTGTCCTGAGCATCCGCTATCAAGGATCCATTCATCTGGGGTTCTTGATTGCTTGACTCGTAGATCCTGTTTCTGCAAGACAATTAAGAGAAGGATTTAGGTACCCGTTTAGTCTCGGGTCCTGCAGGATTAGCATGTGTCATTGTTCCTTTTGGAACCCACATTTGAGTGATCTTCAAAATTTTCTTCTTGACATCACTCTTTATACCTTTCTCAACCTTAGGATAAGTAAATCTTGCATACTTAGATTGAGGATGAGGTGTGGTAGTGTGTTGTGCCTTCATTGTCCTTTTCAGAAAGTTTGCTTTGGACTTAGGCCTATCATAGGTGTTCTGCCTATGTGGTGTATATGCATTATGAGGGGGCTTTACAGCATTGTAATTAACATGCTTGCTTGTATGAAGTGAAGATCTTGTTGTCCTGGCAGTAGATGCATACTGCTCGGCAATCCTTCTAGATTCTGTTGATCTAGGTTGCGAAGCATATGTTCTCGTGTTCTGTTTGAATTTATCATTCCTCTGTTGAGGTTTCATAGCAGACACTCGAGCATTCTGTTGAGGTATAACGTATCTCTGCTGTGTTTCCCTAGCATATAGTCTAGGATTCGGCTGGGATATATCTTACCTCTGCTGAGATTCCCTAGCAGATATCCTAGCATTCTGCTGAGGTTTCACAGATTCGTTAATGAGTGTTTCAGCAGATTCCTTTTCTTTCAGTTTTTCTCCAATGATGAATTTTCCAGCAGAGACAAACTGAGTAATCTTCTGCTTAGAAGATTTTCCTTTATCATGGCGATCAAAACCAACGCCAGCTCTATCTTTGTAGTGCTTTTGTTGATTAATTGCGGCATTCAAAATGGCTTGACTGGTCGTGTCAGTACAGATGCAATTCTCTTTTGGTTTATTTTTCAGCAAAATGTTTTCTTTCTCAAGAATTTTGAAACTTTCAGAAAGTATTGAAAATTCGGCTTTCATTTTCGTAAGTTCCTCACTTGCAGACCTTAGTCTTTTAACTTCCTCGGTCAAATTTGTAACTTTTAACTTTAGTGAGGTGTTTTCTCCTACATTGATGTTTTTAATTTCGTACATTTTAGAGAATTCTTCACTTAGCTTCGTGAGATAGTCTTCCTCAGAATCTAAAGTGAGATTCTCGCAATCATCAAAGGTTACAAATCTAGGGATGTTTATTGAGATTACCTCGGTGTTCTCGGCTGCTAGAGCCGTTTCAGCATTCTGATCAGCATCTGCATCAGCAAATTGATCTTCCACGATATCTGCCATCAGAACTAGCATGGCTTCTTCATCTTCTTCCTCTGAGGATAGATAATATTCCTCATCATTTTCAGGAATGTCCTGAGTTTCTGTCCTGGTTAGGAGCGCTCTTTTGACTGCATTGCCTGCACATCTTTCAAATCTTTGTTTCAGCCGCTCCCTTTCTTCTCTGCTGACTTTCGGACAATCATGTTTCAAGTGGTCTGGAGATCCACACTCGAAACAGGTCCTAGGCTTTCGCTCTGCTGAGCGGGCATGAGAAGGTGACTGCTGAGTCTCCTTTGCTTCCTTTTCGCCTTTAGCCTCCATCAGCATCTTCTGAAGTTTCTTCATTTGTTCTTCTAGTTCACTGATCTTAAGTTCAGTAGACTGAGAGCCAGAGGTTGTAGCAACCTCCTTTGATTGGTTTATGGGAACAGATCTTTCTTGATTGTAATATGGTTTCTTTTGTTTAAACTTATTGAAATCCTTTTTGACAAAATAAGCTACATCATCTGAGCTAGCAGCAGATTGTACTACTGCAGCTTCATTCTTCTTTGACTGTTGTATTATAAATTCATGAGATTTTAACTGAGCAAATACCTCGGATGTAGACATTTTGTTGAGATCTTTCTCACTTAGACTAGTCATTTTGACAAACCAGTCATCTCTGGGGTATAGTTTGGAGATAATCTTGTGATTCATTTCCCCATTCTTATATTTCTTACCAAGGTTATTCAGCTCTCCGATGATGGTGTTAAATCTTTCCTCCATGGCCATTATGGATTCACCTGCATTCATTGAGAAAGATTCATATTTATCAACAGCTACCTGCAGTTTATTGCGTTTCATCTGGTCTGTCTCCTGGGAAGACTCGCAGACATACTGCCACATTTCTTTAGCTGTATCGAACTCCAAAGCCTTTTGTGCCATTAGCTTTGGTAAGGAGTCAAGGATTAACTTCTTTGCAACATGCTCCAGCTGAGCTCTTTTCTTGTCTTCACTTGTGTATTCCTCAAAAGGTTTTTCAACCATTTGGGGTCTCCGTGGCCTTGGGGGTCTAGGTTGATCTCCTTCATCAGCTCCTTCAGCGGGTTCGGGTACAGGTCCTATAAAAGTGTTAGCTTTCATAATCTTAATGGGACCTCTTTCAAGTACCTCAACAATTTCTGGATGTATGCTCTGAAGCTGTATTAAGGCCATCTTTTTCCATGTTGAAAAGTTCTCCCTGTTGTACTTTCCAAGAGAGTGATTCAACATCTTGTCTCCTGAGCTAAACAAGTGAAACACAGGTAAACAGGTAAAAGTGCAAGGAAAATGCGGATCTGGTCTTAAGCGACTCAGACGCAGCCGGTTTTTCAACCTCCTGCTCTGATACCACTTGTTGGTCCCTAAATATCAGAGTCGTCGTGTTGATAACTTAACACGAAATGCAGCGGAATTTGTTTTACGTCTCTTGCACTTAATGTTATTTTCCAAAAATTAGTTAGCTCAAATTATGACTTAAGTTTTGTTCAGATATACACTAGCAACTCCGTTGCTAGGCTTTAAATCGATCTTTGAACAGTAAACTAATAAAATAGTAAATGCACACAAGATTTATAGTGGTTCGATCAAATCGATCTACGTCCACTCCTTAGCTGACACGCTAAGAATTTCACTAGAAAAGTATACAGAGTACAAGGAATTGCCTTTCCAGTTAAGTAGGCAGTGAGCTTTCGGCCTGGCTACTTGACAGCTATCCTCCGTGAGTCTGCACTTCTCTGGTAAGGTTTGGCTGGGGGTCAAGGGCACACCTTTGAAACTCCTGCCTTGCCTGATATGGAAGAAATAGACACTTCCTGATCTCCTTGAATGTGGCTAGACGCCCGTTCTAGTCTTGACCTTTTCAGGTGTTCGACTGTTAGATTCTTTTCTAAAAGAAAGGAATCTCAATGATTGAAATATCCTTGAATGCAATCAAGAATATCTTCAATGGAGTGTCAGTACTTCAACGAGTGACACTTCTGGTTGTTGAGAGCCTTTAGATAAGCCTTTGTACAGCTCTCAACTGACTACTTTCAAAGTTCACTTTGTCAAAGGAATCTCTAGCTTGAGCGTTCGTGAATGAGTAAAGTGTAGGTCGTGAAAGCAGTTATCGAAGTTGTTCTCTGAGTTGTTGTTCGATAGATGTGTCGTGTCTCTCTCATCTTTGAGACTGTCTTTTATAGGTGGAGATTCAAACTTTGAATCTCCTTATTCGTTAGACTCAATGGCTCCTTGATCTGAAGAGGTTTGTCTGTGGCAGTCACTTTTATTTTTGACTTGTACTTTCATAACTACTTCGGGAAAGTCTTATCCTTTTGCTTGAGCTTTTCGTCAGAGTGACAGTCCGTCTTCAGCTTTTGAATCTTGCCCTTTGTTTTGCTAGGAGTTGCTGAAGCCTTTTACTGCCTTCGATCCTTTGACTTCTTTTGTTTCAGACTCTTTACTTTGTTGCTGAAAGGTCCGAATGCTAACACCTTAGCATTCTGTCTGGCTTTCTTTCAGCCATTTGCTAGTGATCCTTTGTTGGCTTGTTTCTCTAGCAGATTGCGAGTCGACTGCTGATATCAACTGCTTTGTGTCTGCTAGGAAATCTTCTCAGCATACTAGTCTATTACAACTCAATGTATAACTTATACAGGACTTTACAAGTTGTGTTAGACTCTCTAGATTTCAGCAAATGATCGACCAGCTAAATAAGGTTTGATCCAACAAAACCTTTTACAAATAAGTCCTAAGGGAGATTTTAGGAATAATTCCCAACAAGAAGCACTTCGTGGAGAATTCAACAGTCAAGCTTCATGAGCAATGCAGCCTACTCCTCCAAAAGAAGATTCCAATCAAAAGGAGTGATCCAGGATGCTTCTCGATTCTAGTCGAGATCGGGGGGATTAAGTTCGACAAGGTGTTGTGCGACACTGGTGCCAACATCAATCTGATGCCTTTTTCCATCTTTCAGCGCCTCAACATTGGATAATTGAGGCCGACTACCATCACACTGCAAATGGCGGACCGATCTGTGTCTCGCCCAAAAGGTATACTTGAAGATGTTCTCATTCGTGTGGGTCATCTTATTTTTCCTGTAGATTTCGTAGTCTTGGACATGAAAGAGGATGGCAGCACACCCCTTATCTTGGGACGAGAGTTCTTGGATACGAGTGCCGCGGTGGGGAGATTACACTTCGAGTCAATGAGGAGAAGATCACATTCAAGCTCGATAGAAGCCGACAGCAATCCGAATGCTACAAGAGCACCTCTGGTGAAGAATTTAAGGATAAAGAGGAAGAAACCGAAGAAGACAAGTAAGACCAAGCCGCTCAAGAATGGGAGCGAGGGAATGAGATGACAAAATTTTCAATCACACCATCTCACCCCGAGCTCACTGCTGTCATTCAAGATCGACTATTTTACATGGTGGATGCTCGAGGAAAGCGAATTCGTACCCAACCTCCTTGGACTTGAGAAAAGAGGTACCGCCGAGCTACGATGTTAACTAAAGCACTTGTTGGGAGGTAACCCATCCTTTTACTTGATTTCTTTTCAATTCCTCTTGTTTGTTTTTCAGAATTTCATTTTTGTTTTCAATTTTCTGTTATTTCCTTTATTTAATTTCGAAAATAAATAATAAAAAAAATAAAAAAACAATGGAGGATTTACCTCTGTTTTGATCGACATGCCTAATGTCGATCGACACAAAGGTCAGCACAGAGTTACACTTCGAATCAGCGAGGCAGTCAATTTGAAGGCTCTGTGTCGATCGACATGGCCCTTGTCAATCTACACAAAGTGCCAGAAGCAGCAATTCTCCGTCGCACAGTGCAGATTCCTCCGGTGGATAAAACATTGATGTCTGAGATCAACAATCAGGTACTAGTTCTTATTCTTGTCTGATTTTCAAACTTTTTCTAACTCTCCGAGTTCGAAATAAGTTTGGGAGGATGTGGAAAAGAATTCAAACTTTTCTATCCCTTTTAATTCTTTCCGTTATTTGCTTTATGTTATTTAAAATTATGCCTAGAAAAAAAAATATGAATATAGTGTGAGGTGAATTTCTTATTGAGTCTTGAACCTATTTGAACTGATTATGAGTTTGAAATTGATTGAAGATAGTTTGATTTGATTTTGATTGTGGTTGATTGCCTATGAATGTAGAATACCGCATGATAGGATCTAATTGAAACTTACACTTGCATGGTGTTTGAGTGGATTGAAATTGACTAAGGAAGAAATACTTGAACCCAAGTGAGAAATTGAGCCTTTTTCTTTGATGCGAGATTCGCATGTATGTTTTGATTTCTCTAAAACTTGCTTCTGTTCTGTTTCGAGGCTGCATAGTGTGCACAATGATAGAAAATGATTTTAGGCCATCTTTTCTAGCCAAATTATCCTAAACACTGTCCCTTGTGATATTTTATCCTTTGATTAGCCCCTTTGAGCCTGTTACTTTTTCTTTCTTGGTCTATAAGTTAAGAAAAACATTCTCTGTCTATTCTATGAGAGAGTGCTATAAAAAAGTTGATTTGTATCATGTCTATAGGATTTGGGTGAAATAAGGGTAATTATTATAAGCGGATGAGAAATTTTTAAATTGGTGTGCAAAAAAAGGTTGGGCTCTAAAAAAAAAGAAAAATGTTTGTTTGTGTCCTTATAAGCTCAAAAGAAAAAATATTATTAGAGCATAAGAGGACTAGAAAAGAAAAAAAAAGAGGGAGAAGAAAAAGGAAAGAGCCTAGTTTGTGTTGAATATATTAGGAGATGGATGAATGATGAATAGATAGTGGTTGGGTTTGTTGAGAGTCGCGAACTCAATTGGTTTAGTCACTTGGCCATATTTCCCTACCTTTCACAAAAAGCCTACATTACAACCTAATCAAAGTCCTTTCTGATTCTTGAATTGTGTGCACATTTGGGCAATGGAGATTCTAGAAATTTTGTAAGCTTATGGTAGAAATTTCTTCATACATGTTGTGAGTGCTATCATTGAAAACCCAAATACTTGTGTGAATGAGCGATACACTTCCTTGTGAGTCTTTCGAAGTTGATGGATTTTTTATCTCTTTCGAATTGCTTGTGTGATGTGGATTTTTTATTCTTAATTTGTGATGAATCTTGTGAGGCATTGCACTTTCAACTGCATGAGATTTCTTTTCTTTCTTTTCTTTTGATTGAGGACAATCAAATATTCAAGTTTGGGGGTTTGATAAGCTCATATTTGTACTCACTTATCCATGTTTTTCTCCATTGTTTTAGTACAATTAGGTTAGGTTTTTAGTTATTTCTGTGCATGAGTATGTTTTAGAGGATGTTATGCTCTTGATGGTGAGTTTTGCAGGTATTTGAGGCTAAAAGAGGTCAAATGATGAAAAGAGTCGTGAATAACAGAGTTGCTGCTTCGATTGACACACGGGAAGTTGACCAAGTTGGAAGACGTGCCAAAAACCCAAAGCATTACCTCTGTGTCGATCGACATGGTGCATGTCGACAGACACATAGGTCGGATGTCGATCCAAAGACAAGGCAAGATGGAGGCTCGACATGTGTGTTCCATGTCAATCCACACGTACCGTGTCGATCAACATGGATGTTGAATGGGCTGCTCGGCATGAAGTCACCCGGATTTTGACTTGCATGTGTGTCGATCGACACGAAGGCCAGAAAAGGGAAATTGTCTCAATTTGGATGTTTTCGATATTTTAGTTCAATACCTAGTTTAGATGTTTTAGCTCCTCTATAAATATCAACTCATTAGGGCACGAATTTATGTCTTATTTTTACTTAGAATTATTCAACATTGGAGTTTTTAGAGACCTTCAAGGTTCCTATTCCCCTTTTAAGGTAATTTATGTTCTTAATGAGAATGTTTTCTTTATTTCAAGTCATGTTTAGTGGCTAGAAACCCTAACAGGTTCTAGGGCTTGTGATAATCTTTTATGATGCATGTTTAAGTAACTCAACTCAATAGCATGGTTTAATTTCTTTAGCTTAACTATTCTAATCTAGATTTAAAGAAAGGTCGAGAGATGAATTTGAATCTAGGTTTGTAGTTATCAATTGAAAGACCAAGAGGTAAAAATTGGTAATAGGAAAAAGAAATTAAATGCAATTATTTTCTGTCTCAAAAGGAAGAATTAATCTGTAAGATTTAACTAGATAATTATCGAGATTAGCTAATTTGTGTTCTTGAGACCGAGAGGAGATAGTCACAATTTAGAAATCTAGGGTTTATTCTCCATTGTTTTAGTACATTTTGGTTAGGTTTTTTAGTTATTTCTGTGCATGAGTATGTTTTAGAGGATGTTATGCACTTGATGGTGAGCTTTGCAGGTATTTGAGACTAAAAATAGGTCAAATGATGAAAAGAGCCGTGAAGAATAGATTTACTGCTTCGATTGACACGCGGGAAGTCGACCAAGTTGGAAGACATGCCAAAATCCCAAAGCATTACCTGTGTATCGATCGACGTGGTGCATGTCAACCGACATAGAAGTCGGATGTCGATCGAAAGACAAGGTAAGATGGAGGCTCGACATGTGTGTTCCATGTCGATCGACACGCACCGTGTCGATTGACACGGATGTTAAAAGGGCTGCTCGACATGAAGGAAGTCACTCGGATTTCGACTTGCATGTGTATCGATCGACACACCCTGTGTCAATTGACACGAAAGTTGGAAAAGGGAAATTGTCTCAATTTGGATGTTTTTGATATTTTAGTTCAATACCTAGTTTAGATGTTTTGGCTCCTCTATAAATATCAACTCATTAGGGTACGAATCTATGTCTTATTTTTACTTAGAATTATTCAACATTGGAGTTTTTAGAGACCTTCAAGATTCCTATTCCCCTTGTAAGGTAATTTATGTTTTTAATGAGAATGTTTTCTTTATTTCAAGTCATGTTTAGTGGCTAGAAACCCTAACAGGTTCTAGGGCTTGTGATAATCTTTTCTAATGCATGTTTAAGTAACTCAACTCAATAGCATGGTTTAATTTCTTTAGATTAATTAATCTAATCCTGATTTAAAGAAAGATCGAGAGATGAATTTGAATCTAGGTTTGTAGTTATCAATTGAAAGACCGAGAGGTCAAAATTGGTAATAGAAAAAAGAAATTAAATGCAATTATTTTTTGTCTCAAAAGGAAGAATTAATTTTTAGGATTTAACTAGATAATTATCGAGATTGGCTAATTTGTGTTCTTGAGACCGAGAGGAGATAGTCACAATTTAGTAATCTAGGGTTTAATTGCGTGACCAAGGAATTTAATCCATATGAATCTGAATTAATCCTCATTGCTGAGTTGATGAATTTGCATGCTGATGATTAGATTATTTGTCCTAGGATCTATATCTTTACATATTGTTTTCAAAAACCTTTAATTTCTTGCATTGTCATCTTTAAATTACAAAACCAAAACCCTTTTCAAATCACTCAAACAACTATGGTTTAAGAACTATAGCTAGTACTTAGGATAATTTCATCACAAAATCTCTGTGGGTTCGATCACCTTAGGGTGAAATTTATTAATATATTTGTCACTGTTTTTGCAGCTGTCACTTCTAAAAAATGAAATTACACTTCATTCAAGTGAAATCAGTTTCTCGCCCTGAAACTTTAATCGATAAATATCTTTCACTTGTTAAAGGGGAAGATTCATAGGGCAGGCTGAGTTGAAGAGTTTCATTCCTCGAGTATTAGATCTTGTTAGAATATGCTTTGTAAAATCGAGAAACTGACTCTTTTTTAGCTTAGTGATGGTTTTTTAACAACATAAAAAATGGTGAAATTGTTAGGAAGTATTTCTACCTATTTGTTATTTTGATGTGTCAAAAGATTGTATAGAAACTATCAAGTTAGAGTGTCTCTAAATTAGCTTAGTCCGTACAAATGAGTAATGTCCTGTTAGGATGTCAATCGAGTTGTAATGGAAATGATGGAGCTGGTCAAGACAAACTGGATTGGAATCTGAATCACCAGTTGGAACGTGTGAAGGATTAGAAGAAATTGGATCCCAACCTGAAACTAACAAATCAAATAAACTGATCGAATACACCAGCTTGACTCTTCTCCAATTTACAAGACCAATTTCCACTCACACATAGGGACAAAGAGAATAAGTCAGAGAAATCATTAAAGATCAAACTTTAAGAATGGAAATTCCTTAAAGACTAAAGTTATATTAACCAGTTCAGATTCCTTGGACTAACGAAGCTTTTCTGACACAAAAGAAGCATGCCAACATCATGTGTCAGAAAAGGACGAAGCAGATGCAGAACTTCAAGAAAAGCACCATGCTCTCGTCAGAAAAAGAGACGTCTCGTATTGGACATGCTCAATCCGTCTATAAACGGTTACAAATTTGAAACGCTTCTACCTTGTCTATAAATAGACGAAGCGCTCAGAGATAAAAATATCAAAACTTGAAGAAAGCATTAACACTCCGCGCAAGTGAAAACCCTGTGTGGTGTGCCCACACTCAAAGTCTGCGAAACCGAATGAACTAGAGGTCTGAACGAGTGAGCTAGTGGACTGGTAGACATTGACATCTATCATCTAGCGATATATCGAGAGACCAGCTTGTAACTGAGGCTTAGTGAATTTCCAGATCTTAATCTAAAGAGAGGACGTAGGATTTGTTATCCGAACCTCTATAAATTCTTTGTTCTTTACTGTTTTTTATTTTTTTGCAATGATTTTGAAACTCAATGCGTTCAAGTGTTATAATATTCTCGAGCTGAACCTACATCTCAAACTCGCAAACAATCGGTTTTACAATAACACAAATTAGTCTGGAACTACCAGTTTATAAATATAAGTTGTTTTTAAAATTTCCACTTACATCAAACTTACTCTCTCGGGACCAATATGCTATTTCAAGATTAGTTAGGCGAAAAAAACATTGAATGCCACGTATTTAACACAAAATTCAAAAGAGATTTACGTTTGATTGAACATATTTTTAAATCCATCTGTAAAAAATATATTTTTAATTAACGAACTAGGCATTAAAGTGAAATTCTACTATGGAAAAAAATCAGGTTACATTTAAAGCTTGACGCATTCACAAGTGTAAAATTCACAGTTTTTTTGTAATATATAAAATACTATGGAAAATTTAATGTCTAACTCAATATATTTATAATATTGTCGGTTGAATATATTTTTAACTAATGGAATTCTTTATAAAAGTAAAATTTAATGACAAACGAAAACTAAGATATATCTTTAAAACAGACAATTCACTGAAATAAAATTAATAGTTATTCCAAAATCAAAATACTCGCGTGTGCTTATTAAGAATTAACTAGTATTACACCACGCGATCCGTGAAAATTTTTATTATTTGTGTTAATGTAATATTATTTCGACAATTAATTTATAACACATCATATGAAATTTTTTATAATGTAAAACATAATGTTATTTGATAATATTAATAGCATAAATTAATATAAGTTTATATAATATATATTAGTCCAAGAAGTCCGCTAAACATCGTCGCCCCAAACATCTTCTTGCCCCATCAAGCTTAACCGATTCCGTGATTATTGGGGTCGAACAAACAATCGACGATCCGTGATAAAAGAAAACCTCATCTTATTTTCAAGGAGATTATTCTTTTTGCACAATCAAACTGAAATATTGTTCAAATAATCAATCTAACCAAGCTTGAATCCAGATGAGTAATATACTCTAAGAAATTCTAATGTTGACTTTGTTGTATACAAGATTTGTGAAGATGAACTGAAAACACTGCAAGTAATTATGTCTAGTACAGCAAGTTTTTACAACTATATTTACAGGTACTGCTAGTACGCGAACAATTTAAAGAAATTAAATAAATAGAAATAAAATGGAATAAATCCTAGCCGAGTCGAGGAAGCCCTCTTCCCGCAAGACAAATTCGCCGACGTAGTGCTCGTCTAACGGCGGTTTGTCCTGAAAGGTAAAATGGCTTCGTCCTTTACGAGGCAGCACTGCAAATCGCAAAGGCTCCGGCGAACTGAATAGAGGCAAAACTGAGTTGCAGAAGAACAACAAAAAAGATGCAGCAATATGAGGGAAAATATGTAGTATCTCTGGCTATGAGAGTTCTCTGATGTTCGGGGAACCGGGGGCAGGAGACAACATGATGCATGTCTATTTATAGACATGTCCACCCAGGGGGAGTCTGTCTCAGCCATCAAGGCTGGACCGTTACAAGGCAAGAGACATGGGTAACCGACGTCATCAATGGAGCCGTTACAACTTTTGAATGCAATTTCAACATGTGGAAAATGCATTCAACACTCATGTGTGTAATTCCCCATGTGCAAAATGTGGTGTAACTGTCCACACTCAATTGCAACACGTGGCTGACTCATCAGCCACGTTACATGCAACGTGTACACCACATTGACACTCAATTGCAACACGTGGCTGACTCATCAGCCACGTTACATGCAACGTGTACACCACGTCAACTCCATGTCACTTCGTGGACTCATTTCTCACTCACCGGAATTCTGTTTTGAGAAAACAAATATACCACGATCATCTACTCTTCCCGTAGATTAAGTTGATAATATTTAATTACGACAAAATTAAATATTTCACATCGGGAATTTACCACAAAGTACCCGAATTACCAAAAGACTTGAATTTGAACGTTGGCCCAAAATATCAAGATGAACAGATCGAGATGGAATCCATGCCAGGAGCAATGCGAGACATGGCCACACAAACTGTAATAGAGAGAGAAAGACAACTTGAGCAGAGGGTTAATCTACTCAAGGCAATCATTGGGCTTCAACACCCGAAACGACTGTCGCGCGCAATAGAAATGCATACTCACAATTCACAGCTGATATTGCTGAGACCAAGATTCTTGTGCAGTTCTCCCAGCCTACCTTTGTGCTGTATGACGACATTACGAATCACGATAACCACATAACCCCCTTTATAAGAGAAGATGTTCACGACATCGATCTTATACACCATTAGAGAGTGTCCTCATATTTAAATTAAATTGAATCTCAACATTATATATATATATATATATATATATATATGAGATATTATATTATTTATATTGTATAAATATAATATTATATCATTCATCTACTTTGTCCATATGCAGTATATGCATTCATTTGAGTGCATAGTTACGTCACATATAACAAATAAAATCAACTAAATTTGAAATATTTTTAACCAAATAAATTATAATATTTTAATTAATACATAATATCATATCTTTTGTAGTTTTTCTCAAAGGAGACATGTATCGATTTTTAGCAGTAGTTAAATAAAAAAGAAGTTCCTACTAATATTAACCGATGATATTTCACCGCCATAGTTTATGCATCAACAAAAAATCATAACACCATTTTCTATTTTCTAAAAAGAACTCGAATTCTTGTTAGTGGGAATTATGACATTTTACAATACGACTTCTTAGTAGTATTACTAACATAGCATCAACAAAATATGTGTAGGGATAACAACTCTGACATTAATATAATTTTGTTGGCTTTGGCCAAATAAATTATATGGTTTTATTTTTGAACATTTCTATAAAAAAAATATCATAATGATAAATATATGTTGACTCTTATATCCAAGGAAAACTCATCATTTTTTTCTACGTGCAACTTGAGTTTGCAAGTACCCAACAATATATTGCACGGAGATCTTAAAATGTGTTTGTACATATCTTTCAAGTCTCAATTACTTAACCACGCACAAAACAATATTGACATTGATCATGATTGATCAATCTGTTGATAAATATTGCAAAACTAACATAAAATTGTACAACTAATATTTCAAGAAGCTAGCAGGAAAAGCCACAGCCGCCATACGTATAGTTTCTCAAATCAACGACAATGACATTGATGTTATCGTAGTTGCCCAAATCCATAGCCATTTGGCAAACACAGCGGATGGGGCGGCTGAATGACCTTTGTGCGTGCAATTGAAGAAGGAGATCTCATGATCTAGTCATCCAAACTCTTCATCACCACATGGCATGCCAGATCGTTGAATATTTCGTCCCACATGTCGTTGTTCCCCAGTATATTAGGAACCCATCACTTACTCCGTTGTTTTTTTTTTGTCTTAATCCTTACAAAATATAAATTCATTATCTAAATCTCAATTTGAAATAAAATAATATAGTTTCTAAATATTATATTTTCAATAAATTATATAGCTTTGTTAATAAAATTTTAAATAAATTATTAATTAATAATTAAAGTTTTTAATATATGATCGATAAATTCAATCATAAATATCAATTATTTTCACTTAAAATAAAAAATATTCAATCCATTTATGTTCCAATTAATGTATTATCATAAAATTACGCTTTTTTTCTCTAAGTTTTGAATTGATTAAATTAATTATTTTAAATTTTATATTTTCAATAAAATGTTTGTGTTTATTAATAATATTTTAAATAAATTATTAATTAAGGATTGAAGTATTTTTTATATATGGAAGTAATCCAATTAAGCAATCAAATCTTAATATATTATTTACATATAGATTTATTCACACCAATATTAATTAACTAAATAGTTTATTAATGACCAACTAATCTAATTCAAACTTGTCATATTTTGCATCCGGCCTTACTTTAATATAGATATAAATATAGATATCATTCAATAATATTAACAACTAATCATTTTTAAAAAGGTCTAGTAGTCATTTGTTCGGAGTGGAGCGATGAAAACATCTTGTTTGAACTTAAAGATTAGAGGTTCGAGTTGATCTGTGAATGTTTGAAAGTGTAATTTTATTAAAAAAAAATTAGTGTGAATTGTCAAATCAGGTATAAAATAAGAAATTATCTCACATAGATTGTAAATTGAATATTGATAAATAAAATCAACTATAAAATACGATTAAAATATTAATACATTTTATAATTTTTTAGGAGTAACATGCGGTGAAATGAAAAAATTGATAGAAATCCACCTCAAATATTTCCGTACAAATGTCCCATCGCTACCTATCTGATTCACAGCCTCACAACTTTACATTGACGCGCACACCTCACCAAGATCGCGTTAGCAAGCAGCGACTTATCGGCAAAACTGATGACACGGCATCGTTTCAAGATTCTTTTTTTCCTTTTGCCCGTTTTGTCGAAAGAGGGAGAGAGAGAATTCTGGGAAAGATTTAAACAAAAACAGAGAGAAAACATTTGCTCAGAAAATCTCTCGCTCTCTTCGCTTCTCTCTCCGATCAGATCGGAGTTCTTTCTCTCTTCCATTTTTTCAGCTGAAAGAGAGGAAATTCATGCAAAATCTTTTTGATTTTGCCGTTTGCATTGTAGGAAATTATTGGTCCATCTATTTTTTCGGTTTTGATTTTGTGTTTATAGAGATATCGAATTCGTGAGCGTATCTGAGAAAGATTAATGGTGTGATCTGGTTATTTCCGGAGAGTTTGCAGGGGCTTTTGTTACGGGAATTTGATGAAGAGGTGATAGGGCTAAGGCTAAGAATTCTTTTGGATGGTGTCGGCGCAGGTGTTGAAGAAGCAAGAGCATTTGGAAGCTGGGAAGAAGAAGGTATTTTCGTTTTCTCTGTTTTGAATTTCATTTTTCCATGGGGTCCTGCTGCTGATTTTGTGAAGATTGTGGGCCGGCATTGATTGGGATTGCTTTTGTTTATTAGATACTGTTTTCACGATTTCATTCGAAAGAAATACTTGGAATGAATTTGTATTTATAGTCTAATCGATTTATGTTCACGTTTTAGTCCTAATTGAAGATATTTTCAATTGGTTAACTGTACTTTTCTTTATTGCCACTCATGCATAGTTAACTTCAAAGTCTAATTCAAAATGTATTTTGACGTGGGCTACATGGTTTAGATGTGTAGATTTTTTCCCATCATTTTAGGAAAGAGTCATTTGTGTATTTGTTTTATAACTTAGCCGTCTTTACGGTTTTGTAACTTATAAAATTGCAGCTAGAGGAGTTTCGTCGAAAGAGAGCTGCAAAGAAGGTTGCCTCTACTTATGTTATTAATGAAAAGCAACCTTCAGAAACAGAAGATGCACGCCTTGCAGATTCTAATGGAGTAGTTGTTTCAGACAAGGAATATGTGATTTCTACCATAAATGATTTTGGTTCTTCTGGTAATAAGAGCGTGAATTCTTCTCTTCCAGACAGAAACAATGGCATCAATGCATCCGTCCTTGTGCATTCTTACACAAATAATGAAGAGTACAGAGATGGTGCAACTTCCACTCGGTTGGATGAATATCAAAGTGCCATAGATAAATTCCAGAGCAAGAAGGGTGACTACGGGGCATTGGTTGAAATTGCTTCTGGCATTGGAAAAGATCATAAAGTATCATCTGCCGAGAAAAACTATGCTTCCAGTTCCTTTACTTCTGATGGATTAGATAAGTACCCATCAAAGGACATTCATCATCCAGAAAAGGATGTTGCGCCTTCTAATTCTACTGCTGATATTATTCCGAAAGACTTTTTCAGCTCTCTCAGTAATAGCAGACACGAGGATAACAAGCTGACAACATCATCGTACCAAGGTAAAGTTGTTTCACCACAACATGCTCCTGTTTGTTGTTGCCCTCACTTTTCTCCTATCTATTCAAAAATTTTCTGATAAGGAATGTTGTCTGGTTCTGTATTTCTTTTGTGGCCTTCATATGGGATGATAGAGTCTCATCATTCTTCTTCAAATCTTGATGACCCGGCGTTTGGATTTAAACAAAAATTCTCTATGTTTAGTGATGTGGGAGAGAAGAAAACTGGTATTACTTTTAATCATTTGGAGAGTACAAACCATTTGTCTTCATGGACATCTGAGAAATTTTTGAATAACAACTTTGAGACACGGAGCTCAGTGAATCAAGAATCCCCCTCTCCACCTGCATCTGGGAGGAGATTACGCCCATCGTTTCTTGATTCCATTCAGATCACTAAAGGCCCTTCATCATCTCCGCAATTTGGCACAGAAATAACTGATATATCATGTTCCAAGGTTTACCCAGTGGATGGTTCAGAATCAGCAGTATCACAGAGACAAACTAGCACTTCTGTTGCATCCAGTGATAGGGTTGGACTATTTAATCATATCATGGAAGACAAACATAACTTCTTCTCCCAGAAGCATAATGAAGACTTTGCTACTTTAGAACAGGTTTATATACTGCTCGTTTTCTCTTTGAACATTTCCTTTTTTTTTTTTGGTTGATGGTGTTGTTTTTTATTTTTATTAGTGGGGTGGAAGGAATGGAAAGGCGAGCATTTCTGTTCTTAAACGAGTGATTTTAACTCTTTTCATGGCAGCATATTGAAGATTTAACGCAAGAGAAATTCTCGTTGCAACGTGCTCTTGAAGCTTCAAGAGCATTAGCGGAGTCTTTGGCTTCTGAAAATTCAGCTTTAACAGATAGCTTTAACCAACAGGTCTGGATAAACTTGTCTGAGTACAGGCTTAGGTTACAATTTCAGTTGCTATGCTTACTTACATTCGTGGCTGGTTTTGCACGAGATTGGATATGAATGTACATATATCCTATGTTAGCTTCTTTGTTCTCCAAATAAAGTTATAGCTCTCACTATGTGTATGTGCTTATTTGTTTTGGGAACCTTTGTGTGTCTAGCTAAATTTTGTTTGCCAGCTTTTTAACTTAGTTTGTATCATTTGTGACCTCAAGTTGCAGTGGTTTAAGCTTTTCCTAAACTAGTGATTACTTTGTGATAACATTGATTGGGGTTGAGTACTGATGAAAAACATAAGAAAAGGAGCATAAGTGTATGTTCACATATTTGTTTGCACTCTTTTTATAGCTAAAGTAAGCATACTTGTTGTGTATCGTTGCTGGTTATTTTTTCATTATTTAACACTATAACTGATTTATATTTGTAGACTTCTAAATTAAGATAAGCATATGGAGGATCCCATGTCAAATGGCAAATGCTGATATTATGTTTGATGATCAATGATTCTGGTGTATCTTCTCACTCTCTTAGTATTAGTAGCTTACCTTGAACACTAGTGACAATGTTATTTTCCCCCTTATATCTACGTTATCATTTTTTTAAGGCTGCTTTTTTTTTTCTTCTTTCTTTCTTCCGTTCTTTCTTTCTGTGGGTAGGAGTGGTTGAGGGGGGTGGGGAGGTGGGTGTTGGCCAATGTGAATTCTCACAAAGTTACCTGGGGTTGAATAAAAATTGTAGTGATTTTGAGTCTATGTTGCACATTGTGACCATTGCCGGTTGATTATGTGATTTACCTTCTTTTACTCATCCTAATTTGTCATCCTTTATATTCTTAATGCAGTTATCTTCTTTTCATCAAATAATATATTTTCTTGCCTTTACCTCTTCAGGGAACAGTTGTCAACCATCTTAAGTCCGACCTTGAAAGGGTACAGGAAGAAATCAAAGCCCAACTGGTTAGTGTTGATTGACGAAGCTATCAATGTAATTGCTCGATTGTGTTTGGTCTCCTTTTGGCTTTTGCTTACATGTCATTTTATTGTTGCATCCTTTTCTTGACTCCTGCACACTGAAAGTAGCCCTTTTGATGATTGCATTATTGGCTTTCCTCATTACTGTGACTGTGTCTTGAATCTTGTTTCCGAGTAACTTAATCCTCAAACTGTTTTTAATCTTTGCATTTAATATCTTGAATTTTTTTCTTCAGTGGCTGCATTAAGTACCTTTTTCCAGCTTAAATTTTATATTCTACCCTGCTCGTTCGACAATCATGCCTCACCAGGACATGTTTGATTATCTCTAGGTGGAACTTAAGGCTGTAAAAATGGAATATGCTAATGCCCATCTGGAATGTGACGCTGCGGATGAACGTGCAAAATTATTGGCTTCTGAAGTTATTGCGCTGGAAGAGAAGGTTTATTGTCTCCAGCTATATATCATAATGATGGCTTGCTTATGGGAAAAAAGTCCAGATGATCAGTTTTATTTGGGTGCATACCCATTCAATCACTTTTTTCGTGTTTGTTTAGTGGGTCATCTTATACTTGAAGCATGTAGACTCCAAGGGAATGAGCTTTTTTATTGATTAGGCTAGATTGATTAAAATATCCAACAGAATTACAAGTTTACTTCACATGATAAGGCTCATGGTTAAAAATATTGAGAGGCTAAATCATGTTTTTTGAGGGATTATTTATCGCACTGAAGAGGTGGTATCAGTTATCCAGTCCTCTATGTAAATGGACCATACCATTGATATTAAGATATGTGATAACGAATTTTCCAAATTATGGAAAAAAAGTAATTATCATAATACTGACTACTTAGATATGGAAGACCAAGTAATTATCAGAAATTCATAATAAACATTATTTGCGTCAAGTTCCTCTGAATGATCTCTCTCGTTCTCTCTCCATTTGCCCACAGAAACTGATCAATAGTCAGATTGCACATTCCAAATGCTGAACTGCATTACGTACTAGCAATGGTTTCTATTTTTTTCTGGTCTTGCTCCTCTGCAATACGTGTAGCTTTATATTATTCTTAACCTTGATCTCTTTATTTATTTGCATCTTTGTAAATATGCAGGCATTGCGGTTGAGGTCTAATGAGTTGAAACTAGAGAGGGAGTTGGAGAACACCCAAGCTGAGATTTCTTTGTACAGGTTTGAAGCTGTCATCATGAACGTCTTTTTATGTGAATTGTGATTTGCTTTCCTAAATACTACTCCCTCCTCCCAGCCGAATTGTCACACTTACCAAATCAGGTGTCTCAGCCGAATTGTCACATTACTAAAAATGACAACTTTTTCGCACTCAACAATAAAATATTATCCCACTAACTCATTTTACACTCACAACTCTTAATTCCCGTGCCGAAAAGAAATGTGACAATTGGCACGGGACGGAGGTAGTACTTTTTTGTTCGGACGTGTTTTTTTTTCTTTTCTCATAATATTGTTTTTTCAAAGAGCACTGTGCTCAGATAAGTCTTACATTATTACATGAGGGAAACAATTCTCAGACAACATGGCTTAGTTTGAATTTCTATGTCATCAAATTTGTTTATCGCCTTCAATATGAATTCCACAGAAAGAAAATGTCAACCATTGAAAAAGACCGTCAAGATCTCCAATCAACTATCGATGCCTTACAAGAAGGTAGATTTCCTTTTGTGCTCTAATGGGTTTACTTTATCCAGCGAAATCTGTGTATGAGCTTAATATGAAGAGAAAAACTTTGTGAAGCAAGTTAATAACAGAATAGTTGTCTGTTAGTCTTGTTTATGTCATTAATCTCCAAATTCTTCTTGAAATATTTTTTATGAAGTAGTATGACTTTTGCAGTCTGTCAGCTTTACGAATTATGCTCTGTGAGAAGGTAATTCCATGCAATGACCTAGTAAATGGAAGGACATTGTTCACTAATGATCTTTCTCCCAGTAAATTTTTAAGAACTGGACTGATCAGCTAGCTAAGCGACGAACCGGCAACAAAGTCTTTTTCTGTTCCATTCTGAAAGTAGGTCGGGGAAAACCCATGGGAATATGATAAAAAACTAGAACCTGTGTCGGATGAAATAATTCTTTTTCTTGCTTTGTAAGCATCGAATATTTTAGCATGTCAGGATAATGTCCCACCTGTAGCATACCAAAAGTATTTTAGTTCAATGGCTTTTCAGATCAAATTCCCATGCATTTGTTTCATTTCTACTATGGTTGGGGTTGAAAATGCAATTAAACAGTAACAAAAAAGTAATCGTGCTGATGAAATGGATGCTCGTAAAATATTGGAGAGAATTTGAAGTTTTAAAGGCCCAAAGTTGAATAGAGTTTTGTTTCTTCCAACATCATTTACGGTGGACTTGATGGTTTTTCCTGACAATTCTTTTTCCTATTGTTGCTTAGCAACTTTTAGTTTTCTGCATGAACTCTTGAGCTTTTAAGTATTTAGCCAATATATAAAAAATTTAATACTATGAAGATTATATTAATTACCTTACAGATTGGATCAATGGTCCAATAAACCAAATCCGTCTGTTTGGAAATTGGTTTCACAGAAATTTGTGGAAGTACTGCAGGAACTCACTTGGAGGAGCATTGTATATTCACCAAATAGGGAGCATTGTATATTCACCAAATCCAAGTACTCAGCCTTAGTCATATTGGTTGAGTGCTGTTGAATATGAAAGTTCGTTTTCTGCTTTCCCAAATGAATTACTGAATTCCTGATTATTTTATGATTGTTATATTTTCAGTTTCTGGGAAAGATGTTACTGTCCAAATTATTTTTTTAATTGTCTATTTTCGTCATTTGTAGAGAAAAAACTGGTACAATCCAAATTATGGAAAGCTTCTTCAGGTGGTGAATCAATTGATTTCAACAATACTTCAACCACTAAAACAGATGTGTTGACTTCAACGGAGGATCTTGGTATGGTAATTTTCACCCTGTGTGCGAGAGTTCTCTTCATATATCTTGTCAGCTTGTGATGAAACTTGCTCTTCTCTTTTTCCTAAGGAAGGCTAGTGATGAATATAACACCTCTCTTATAATGAGATTGAAGAATTCTGTTTATTTGCTTGGAAATTCCTATGGTTCTAGCTTATGTTAATCTGGTGGTTAACAGATTGTAGAGATACCGATATGTCCATGGAATCTGTGAACTTCAGAGGTTCTGGTACTGTCCTGCTTGAGGATGAGGTCCCTAGTTCTCAGTTTTCACCTGAAAATGTACATGTCAATCTCGAAGGTCTGCCTGTGGTGTTTCCGACTGATCAAAAGAGAATGATTCAGAACATTAATACATTAATTGCAGAGGTAAGTTCTTTTAGTTGGATTGTGAGCTGCTTGTTTTCTTTATCAAGTTTTTTTATCTGTTGGGGATTGAAGTTCCTGAATTCATTTTTTGGAGAATTATAGAAACTATTTAGATCTTCGATTGCAGTTGGCATTGGAGAAAGATCAGTTGATGCAAGCCTTGTTAACAGAATCATCCCAGAGCTTTAAGCTTTTGGTAATTTTTGTTCTCGATTACTTTTCCTTTTATGAGCCTCATTCTTTTTTATCATTCCATATTCACTTTCTGTTCTACTTTTGGTTTATGTTTAGGAATTGTGGGTATACTTTTCTGTTTGAATGGCAGAATGGAAAATAATAGATTATGCATTTGAAACGTTGGTTTGGAATCATTGAGATTCTTTATTTGCATTGATTATGTTATTCCCTATATTCTTTCATTGTTTGTGATCCATTGTTTCTCTTATTAATTTCCACTTCACATCATCCTTGATTTCTTTTGTAGGAGTTGAACAAAGAATTGACCCGAAAACTTGAATCTCAAACACAAAGATTAGAGCTGTTGATGGCTCAAAGTATGGCAAATGATAATAATCAACTGAGACGTCAGGATATACAGACAGTGCATGAAAGTACGATGTATGCTGATGAAGGAGATGAGGTAATGTATCATATGTATTTCCATTCATCTTCTTATTTTTGTTTTATTCTGATTATCTGAAACAATGCATGCTGATAAAATTATTAAGACATGAATATGGGTTTAGACCGGTTAGTGTTAGCAGGAACTTGAGAAGTTAGCCCTGAGTATTTCAAAGTTCTTCTACTTCAACCTTCTTGGGCATGTGATGATTTGCTTCCTGTCCCCTATCGTCCAATTTTTGAATATTGCTAAAATGCTATATAAATGTCTGACTAGGTGGTTGAAAGGGTATTGGGTTGGATCATTAAGCTCTTCCCCGGAGGGCCATCAAGGCGGAGACCGAGCAAGCATCTCTGATATCATAAAATATGTTTCCTCAGCGCAGCTTTTGTGTGGTTTCTTGCTCTCTACTCCCATTTTTGGCGTCTAGATGTCGGCTGCAGCTTGTATATGGTGAGTCATTATTTTTCTCTGATGTTTTTTTGGAGAGGACTTATAGTAGCCGATTTTGGAGTTGTGCCTGCATTTCCAACAGTGACGATTAAATGTTTTTTTTGGGGACATATAGAAGGGCCAAAAAAAAAAAGAAAGAAGAAATTATAACTATTACAGTCAAACTTTGGGAATGGAAGATTCAATGCGGCAGCTGTATCACTACAGTAATGAGTCCAGAGTTGAGACGATTGAATTCTCCTTTTTTCTTTATTTCTACTTCTCTTGTATGCTGAAAAATCTCTCTCAAGTCATATAGGAAAGAGAAATTACTTTCCCCTTTTATTATTTGTTCATTTTTTTGCGTCAAAATGCTGTAAATTGAAATCATATTATATTACATGAAAAATCGTCAGTTGTGTAAATACCGTCTTTTGTTTCCTTGATGAATAGCTATAAAGGTGTTACATTTAGTTGGTTTTATGTAGTTTTTCTTGCTATACATTGCTCTTGCATGTTATGTGAATTGAACAAATTATATATTATATTATAATATTATATTATATTTTTAAGTATTTTTTTTAATAGTTTATTAGTTCATAAATTAGATTACACTTACTATTTATACATAGTAAATAAAATAAATTATTGAAAATGTAATGTTTTGAAGAAAAAATGATAGATATATTTTTTTAATATTTGTTATTGTTGCTGTTGTATATGTTAAAATATAAAAACATTATTAATTAAAATTAAACAAAAATAAAATTAACGATAATTTTGACATGAACGGTTATACTATTATTTTTTCTGTTAATATTTGAAAAATACTCTTTATTATAAAATATGTAATGAAAATGCCATCTTTTATAAACATGTTTAAGATATGTTTTTATGATAACAATCTAATCAAAACAATTATTTGTATGATGATTGTCGAAATAATTAGATAAATTATAGTATTAATATTTGATTAGGTTTGAAATAAAATATAAATAAAGAAAAGTAAGGGTGTTGACCGGTTCAGCTCGATGCCGACCGATTGGCATGCGGTGATGATTGGTCTGAACCGGTCATCACCAAAAACCTTTTTTTTTGGAATATGATGCCGATCGGTTTGCATGCGGTGATGACCGGTAGGCATCCCTCCCTATTTATTTATTTCTTTCTTAAATTGGATTTTTTTTTGTTTTATTGTATGAATACCTTTTTCAACAATGAATTATAATATATTTTTTTATATATATTTCATTTGATAAAGTTGTGTTTTATGACTTGTTACCATCAATAAATAGTGTTAGCAGGCATGCTGCAAGGCAATTCAACAATTTTTTTGTCTAAATGAATGAGCATTGAATTCACTTGTTGAAAAATACAGTGAAATGCTCATGAACACTGAATTCACTTGTTGAAAAATACGGTGAAATTCAAATTACTCGTACGTTGAATTGACGTTACTTCACTACACTACACTGCGCTAATCAATTCAATCATTTTTTTGTAGACTTTGGAATCTTTCATTGAATATATACCTAACTCTTTACTTTATATACTTCTATTCATTTCCAAAATTTCTCTCATCGTTTTGTCATTCACTCTTTCTCTCTTCCTTTCAACCTGTTTTCAAGCATTTCAAATGGAGAATTGGTGCAACCTATTTTTGCACTATAATGGACATTTCGATCAATCGTGGCACTATATTGGAGGGCAAGAACGATTGATTTACCTATCAACAACTAAAATATCAATAGTTGCATTGAGAAGCAACATTCAGACGATTCTTGGTGCAGAAGATATCGAAGGTGAATACAATATCTATTTTACATCTCAAACTCAAAGCGGAAGGAATGGGGCATCATTGTTGACAGAGAATGCGGAGCTGCAACGACTTCTCAGTTTTTACTCGGAGCCTGATATTTATATTATTATGAATCCTACAATCAACACTGGTGTTTGGACTTCTCAGCGGGAGCCACCCCCCTACATCCCGTTCGTATCCTCAGTCAGTCCTTCACCATATGCTCGTTACAGTCCAACTATAGAAGAACTTCAAAGATTTGCATCTTCTATGTATTTTGATATGGGTTCTGAAGGTGGAAGTCGAGGTTCACGTATTCTTGACTTGAATGATGAGCTCCACGAAGATCATAACAAAGATGAGGAGGCTGACTTCAATCCTGAATACCACACACGAACTGATGGTGGTGTGGTGGAAGAGGAAGCAAACGACGAGGCCGATCTAGATTCAATTTCATCTGGATCTGATTCTGATAATGAAGGTGAAATTTTTTTGATGGGTTGCAAAGTTGCAGAATTTTCTGCATGGATCAGATCAACGAGAGGTATGAGTGCTTTGTTTCAAATCTTATGCCCACTAACTCCCTACCAGAAGATTGTCCAATACAAGGTGATATGAATAATTGGCTAGTACCAATTATGCCAATGGATACGACTGAGACACCTATTATGAGAGATGTGGCCTCCATACTTGATCAGGAATTGAGTTTGGGTGCCATGTTCTGGAAGAAAGATGATTTGCTAATTGTTGTTGGTTTGTGGCATATGGAGCATCGTCAAGAGTTTAAAGTGAAGAAGTCTGATAGCATCTGTGTCGATTACATTTGCAAACAAAATGAGAATTGTACGTTTCATATACGTGCGAGATGCATGGATGGTTGCTGGATTATCCGTTACTTTCAACCAAATCGTAATTGTATGTTGAATCTTGCAGGCATTGGGTCCAGAAATGTCTGTTCAAAAGTAGTAGCAACTTTGTATTTTGCTCGAAGGATACGTCGCCAGGGTCAAATCATCAAACCAAAACAATAATGGTAGAACTTCAATGAACTTTTGGGATTCGGGCGAGTTATGCTACTGTACTGCGATCCAGAAATGCAGCCATTTCCCTGATGTATGGCAGCATAGCGGATTCTTATAAGGTCTTGCCTAGATATCTTGAGGTGTTTTGGGAGTACAATCCTGGCACAATGATAGATCTGGATATTGCACCAGATGGAACATTCCGACATTATTTTGTTGCACTCGGTGTGTCCAAGTTAGCTTTCAACAACAATTTGTTAAGACAAGTCATTGTCATTGATGCCACACACTTGAAGGGCAGAAGCAAACGCATCTTATTGGTTGTTGTTACGAAAGATGGCAATGAAAATGTTTTTCCACTTGCTATTGGTGTTGGGCCAATCGAAAATGATGAGACTTGGACCTGGTTTCTCTCTAGATTGAGGATGTGCTTTGCTGTCAGTGAACAATTGTTAATTGTTTCAGGTCATCACATTAGCATCGAAATACAGTGAAGGCAGTATATCCGGGTACGGCACACGATCTCTGTTTTTCTCATTTGCAAAATAAATTGACAACCCATGGTCAGACCATTGTGAACCTGTACCATCGTGCTACTTATTCTTATCGTTTGTCAAACTATAGGCAGACAATGGATCAAATTCGATAATCAAAACCCGTTGCATACGATAAGCTCATTTCAGCGGGTCCTGAAAGGTGGTGCAGGTCAAAGTGCCCAGTCCGTCGTTACAGTTTCTTGACTTTGAACGCAGTCAAAGTTTTCAATGCAAGGTTGCTGGAGGCTCGTAGATTGCCCATATGTTCGATTATTGATACACATCGAGGTATACTGGAACAATGGTTTTATTAGAGGCGGGCAAAGTTAAATGGAAGAGTTGATGAGTTAACAGAAGAGGCAATGCAAAAGATAGCACCGTTGGTTGAGATAGCTCATACACATCAAGTGGTGTCAATCTCCGACAATGAATTTAAGATTAATGATGGAGAAAGAACTTAGAAGGTCGATTTGACGGCATGTACTTGTGAATGTCGTGAGTTTCAACTGGACCTGATGCAATGCTCACATGTAATTGTTGCGATGCAATATGAAATTCTACTACCATTTTTATTACTTAAATACTGCAACAAGTCATTTTTTTTTAAAATTTTTGCAGTTACAAAGGGGAGAACTTGTACGAATATATTCATAGTTACTACAAGATGAGTACCTGGCGCGAGATTTATGGTGGCACTGTGAATTCTCTTCCTCCTGAGGATAAGTGGGATGTTTCAGATAAAGTTGCATCACTCCTTGTGAAACCTCCTATTATTGCACGTCAAGCTGGCCATCCCTCTGGAGCAGAACAGTCACAAACATCTTCTAGCAGACAATGCACCCGTAAAAAATGCAATATTTGTAAATCAGAATCACATACGAAGCGTAGTTGTCCTGATAGAGTCGCAAACAATTAAATGTTGTAAAAGTGGTTGTTTGTGTTTGTTTATCTTGCTTCAAATATTATAATATGTGTATTTTGTACTAAAATGTAGCAAACACCATACAAACAACAATTCTAAAATACAAATAACAACACAAAATATTAAAGTCTAACAACGATCAAATACTAATAACAACACAAAATAGTTAAATCCAACATTTCTCAAATACAAAGAAATCAAATATAGGAGTAATCAAATATTCTAAGAGCAATCAATCTTCTAAATAATGCAGTGCCATCAGGACGCTGTAGGGATTTATCGTGAACCGAATCACAAAATCCAATTGAACCGGATCAATTTATGGTTATTGCTCATAACAACAATTCACAAACCCTAGCATGCTCCTATGAATGTAATGCGTGGATAAGAAGGAATTACCTCAACTCCGTAGATTCTGTACCGATCTTTCGTGTTTGAATTACAAAACTTGAATCAACCACGCGATATTAATTAAATCTGCGGAAACAGAAATTAGACAGATTCCAATTTCAAGATTTAATTAAATAGAACGAGAAAGAAAGATAATCTGTTCTCCAGATTAGATCTTCAGGGTTGTGTCCCAATGCTGTTCAGATCTGCTACTGGTGAGGATTCCACAGATCTGTAGTTGTAGGCCAGAGTCGAAAAATCCTTCTCATCCCTCTACAAGGTGCGCCGCCCAGATCTCTCTCTCTCTCCCTAGGGTCTTGACTGATTTGAATTATGATCAAGGTGGCTAGGGTTTTAGAGAGAGAGGGGTCTATTTATAGACCTAGGGTTTTATCCCTAATGGGACTACTGGGCTCCATTCAGCATATTTAATTGGGTCAGTCCTGGGACCTAATGCAAATAATAAAGTGGGCCTATAAATTAATTAATTCACATGTCCACATCCCAGGACACAATTAATTAATTAATATTAATTCTTTTTCACCACAGAATTAATACTGGTCTACCCCTTTATTACCACGTTATAAGAACGGGCTGCATTAAATGAGAATCCTCATATTTAAGGTTACCAGATATTCATTAATTAATCGGAGCTTTTGACAAGCTCTATCTACAATTAATCAATATCTTATTATTCCTGAGTAGTACCACTCAAACCTTATCACTTGTGCCTGAACTTAATCATCCTGCAGGACTTTGGCACGATGAATATCATTGAGCTCCTCAGGGAATGTCCCCTTCCTATTACTCGGATATGGTTACCTAAACCCAGTCTCAGGCAGTACTACACGAACTGATGTTACCCAAGATGCGGATATACAAGCACGTTACTTAGGTTCTTCACCATGGCAAGTCAAAGCAACAGTCAATCCGTGCAAACCCCTGAACCTTCGTTAGGGTTTGGACTCAATCAAGAACGAGATATTGTATTCGCTGATGTGAGATAGTCGAATACATCTCACTGCGGTCCATCAATACGCCACCCTTGCGTACCAGCATGTCAAGTAACCAAGACAGACTACTTATTCCGACAATGCCGCAGCCATTCGGAGAGACGTATCCTCATACGCTGTCTCGGCTGTGATCAGGTTTATGTCTCACTAGGTCAAGTGATCATACTGTCTTCCACGATCTACTACACGTCGTATGATCATCCCTATCAGTGAGACAAGAGGATACTATTGTTACATATATGTAAGTTTGTTTGATAGATAGGAGAAATTAATCGTCGTATACTCATTATAATAAATACTTTCAGTATACAAAACCCATCAGACGCTCCATCCACTCTGGCCTCGGGTACCCGAACATCATTATCTCTTTTGTTGCACATGCATAAGTCGAATGTTGAGCCCCATACTGGCCCTTGAAATACATCAACATAGTAAAAGTCATATCTCTTGTGGCCACGTTCCCCAAATTCAGTATATTTTTCTGCTAATACTCGCCTGCCCTGAAATAATGTCTCATATTATCTGTCGTCTTTCTCAATTCTGTAAAAACATCTTGCAGAACCCTTGGTCGGGTAGCATCATCATAGGGGTCAATCATGGCGGCAGTCCAAGTAGGGATGTTCATATGCATGGTATACCAAACGTCCCGAACATAACAAGGTACAATGAACTACAAAGCAAAAGTAAATACATCAATAATTGATGCATAAAGACAATATCCAAATAGATAATAGAAAAATTATAACTCATCAACTTACGATATTTAATAAATACAATAATAAAAAATTATACTTGCAGAATCCAAATAGGACCACCCAAATGAAAAGTCTCTTTTGCTTCTATCCTCTTGTGAGCTTGCTCTAAGTAGTATGCTAAGGACTTATACGCGTATGCCCCCATGGAAATTGGTTCCAACTAGCCCAATCTCTACCAAAACGAAGACCCAACTCTCGATCTTATGTTTTTCAGAAAACCCTAACACAAAGCTCCACATGGCTAATATATTGGTTACTCTTAAATACAGATCATGATTATTCTGGTGAACTACTCCAGCCTTAAATATGCGTACTAAGTCTTTAGTTGTGATAAATTTACCACCACAGAACAACCTATACACCGACGAAACAGAAGGATCATGATCAGCACATGGATCAAAATCAGTGGGTCCAAATGTCAAACCGGTCACTAGTGCAAACTTACCCACCCCTAAAGAAATAGTTTGCCCACCAATATGGAACCATAAAGCTTTTGGGTCAGGACTCCTAATTTGGTAACTTAACAGTTGCAGTAATGGCTGCTAGACACTAGGTCCATTTTTTTCCAAATTAACAAATTTCCAAATGACCCATTCATAAAACTAGTCAGCAAATTATCACCCCCTATTGAATACAACGTATCACTAATTGTCTCTAATGTTGTAACCTTAGTGCATAAATTAATCTTACAAGTTGCATTACGTAAATCAGGTCTAATAAATTCAACCTGCGCAAATACATTTCAAAACAAACAAGAATCACTAATTTTCACTTCCAAAAACAACATAACCTCAATGTTAACTAAACCAACATACCGAATAATTCTAGCATAAATAGCAAGAATCACACTCATATTCACTTCCAAAGCAACATATAATTTAACTAATTCTAGCATAAATAGCAATTTCATGCCAAAATTTCAGAAAAATAATATCGAATATGAGAGAGATACAATCAAAATAAAGCTATAAATGGAGAATAAACCAACTTACCTCGGCCATTTCTAAAAAATCCGATGCCAACTTGGTAAAAATCCAACTACTGACTCGGTGAAAATCCAGTTGCCTACTCGACAGGAAGAAGAGAAAAGCTCATGATAATGAGCAAAATGAAAATAAAAAGGGTTGCTACCGAAATAAAATATGTACTCAGTCAAACCTAGAAATTTGAGAAATTTTAAAAGTTGCAGTCGGCACTGTTGGGAATGACGGTCGACACTGTGCCCGACACGGTCGGCACCGTTGTACGGTAATGACTTCCTTTTTTTTTGGTTTTTTCCCGTCGGCATTAGGTGATATGGAATATATATATATATATATATATATATATATATAATAATATTTTATTAAAATTTTGAGTAGGGATAGGATAAGACAAAATTTTTAAGGTTTCAAAATTTGATTTCAATTTAAAATTTAATTTATAACAACTTTTTCAAGAAAAAAGCAAACAGCTTCTTTCAAATTGTCAGATAAATATACTTTAAGGTATTTTTTGAAGTTTTTCATAAGATAGGATATTTTGTGGATGTTATATTGAAAAAGAGGTATTTTAAAAATTTTCTCTTATTTTTTCTCATATAATTTATAAATAAATATGTGTGTATATGGTGTGGTCTCATTTTATTTTACCACAAATTAGTTATTTAGATATGCTGGATTATTGTAGTCCCATTTCCAATTTTACACGGTCTAAAACAGTTTTTTAAAAAATAAATATATATCAACTGTCCAAATCATCAATATAGTTTGTACACATTGCTTCACCATTTATTTCACTGTTTTTGATTCACTGTTTTTTTATACTTGTATATTTATCTTCTGACATCATATATGCAAGAATTAAAAAAATGTAGAACAATAAAAATTCAAATGAAATACATTTTTAACTCAATTAAAATAATTTCTAATTTCTGCATGCATTATTTTAATTCTAACTCTCTCTATGTATATTTGTGCGGCTTGATTGACGGGCTAAATATTTGTGTTACATTGTCAAGTCAAAAGGTGACATATTATTTTTGCAATTTTGAATGTTTTTAGCACCCACCCTGAGCCTATCTCTAGTAACGGCTTTACACAATCCAACCTTTAATAAAATGTTAATTTCTCTATACTCCATTTATATAACTTATAACCTAACTTAATTTATGCTTATATCATTGACATTCATACAACCTAAATTATATTTTTTTTATTAGTATTTCAAATATATTATAATGATTTATGCTTTAAATATATATCTATAATAAAAAAGATTATATATACTTAAAAAGATTTATATTTGACTCGATAAATATATACTTAAAAAAGATTTATATATTTATTTTTTTATATTTTAAATCACTAATAATATTATAAATAAAAATTCTTACTTAAAATTGTAATTACGAATTATATAAACCGTCTTTAACAAAGACGGTTATACTAGATGCTTCCACATCCTTAGAATTTGTATTTTTTGAGTCTACATTTTGAAAATTTATTTTAGGCCTGGAAATCACCCTTACTTTCCCATGCATCATTGTTGTATACCACGTCCAGTTTTCGAACTTGAATAATAATCAACAAAAACACCCTATTTAATAATATTAGAATTAAATCACAGGATAATAATAATTTGAAAATGAAAATTAAAGTGATGCATATGGCACACACAAGTGGTGCATAGAGATATCAAAAGTTAATCCTATGTTACAATTTAATCTTGCACTTTTGTTGAAATTTATTTGATATTTAAATTAATTCTAACATCTCATTTTAATATGCTCATTTTTCAAAATTATTCAGTGTAATTGTTAATTATCAGAGAAAAACAATACCAAATATAATAATTCGGACCAAATAATTAGAACAAAGAGAGTTTTTTCATTAAAAACCAAAATCTACTATATGATTGTAAGTAATAATATAATAGTAACATTCTTTTTCTACAAAATTGTAAAAATAATAGAAAATGGGGAAAAGAGAAGTTTGATGTTGAGAAGAAAAATTGAAAGATCCACTCATAGTGAGGTTTCCAGCTTGCTGGAGAAAATGAGTGGCTCAACCTAACCATGAACCACATGGCCACCTCACCACTTCACACACATTGATTTTATTTTTTTTCCTTAAATATTTATCCTCATTCCAGATACACATTTTGTTTAACAAATGAATGATCAAGGAAAAATCGATGCTGAAACTTTTCATTTGAAGATATAAGTAATTGAGATTTTCTCAAAAAAATAAATAAAATTGGAAACGCATTTATTAGTTACCCTATGTAGTTTTAGCTTCTTTTTATCTAGCTTTTCTTTTCTTTAGGCTGATAATGCTTATTTTATGTGTTTCACTTTCCAATATGCAATCAACATAAATTCAGAGTTGGCTACTACTATGCAATAGTATAGAATGTGTTTCATTTGGGAATTATACATTTAATATTTATCTTCTCTCTCATATTTTTTGGATTTTGTCATCCATCAAAAGGAAATCAAATTGTCAAGATATGATAAACCCTAATAAAAAAAATAATAACAATAATAGTTGTGTAGTTGTGATCCATTAAGGTGTTGGAGTGCAAGAAAAAGAAAAAAGGGCCATCTTATTTGTATGGTAGTATATTGTGGCACCTTTATTTAAGTTATTTTCTATTTATTTTTGGTTGACTACTTTATCTATATTCTGTGGTGACTATTAACTCTACCAACTCTTTCAATTAACAACCTAACACTTTTTTTTTTTTTTAATACGTAGATTTATCCCAAACTTTGGATGAGTTTCTAATTTTATCCTGAATTTTTAACTATAATAATTTTAGGTTTAAACTTTGAATGAGTTCTCAAATTTATCCCAAACTTTGGATGAGTTCCTAATTTTATTCCAAACTTTTAACTATAACAATTTCAGGCTTAAACTTTGAATGAGTTCCCAATTTTATCACAAATTTCTAAATAAAAATATTTTAGCCCAAACTTTGATTTTTTTCCATCTGTCAATATTTAAACATCGAAAATCTGACATGGACATAAATAATTACATTTCATATACAAAAACCTTACATGGACACTACTCTTCCATGTCATTATGTCATGAAGTATTTATTAAGAATAAGAAATTTTAGAGTAATATATTTTCGTAAAACTCATGATATATTCATTAAATATAAAGAAATTTAGATAAATATATTTGATAAATTATTAAGATATGACATGATTTTATTTCTTTATTAATTTTAATATTAAAAATAAATATATTTAAATTATTATCTTAGATCTTATTTTAAAATAAATTCTTCACGAAAATAACATTCTTTTAGAAAATTATCTTAATTTAAAAGTAGAATATATAGTGAAGATTAATATAGTATGATATGTATATATATGTATGTCCACGTAAAATTTTCGGTATCTAAATATTGACGTAAAATTTTTGGTATTTAAATATTGACTTTAAATAGTGGAAAGAAAATTGAGAATTGATTTAAAGTTTAGATCGAAATATATTTAAAAGTTTGGGATAAAATTGGGAACTTATTCAATGTTTAAGACTGAAATTGTTATATTAAAAAGTTTGGGATAAAACTGAAAACTCATTCAAAGTTTGAGATATGTTTATATATGTTTCCTTTTATTTATGTAAAAAATTGTGTTAATAATCATATTCATGAGTCGAGTTTCAAGATTTGCCTGAATATTTTTTTTATTAGAAATATTCAATAAAATACTCCCATTATCTTGTGAATGTAAATAACGAGCATGGGGCATAAATCCTTGGATTCCACTTTCGGTATGATGAAATTATTGTTCTTTACAATACATAAATTTATAGGAGATTATCTCATAAATTTTATTTTATAATAATTAATTAATTTATAATTCAAACAAATCATTGATTGTTTACTTTTAAATGAGATTCAAACAATTTATAATCCATCTCATAAATTAAGATTTATGAAAAGAGGAATAAAATAATTGGGGAGGGTAGCATATAAAGTAAAAAAAGAAGGGAACTTTTTGGTGATTTTGTGTGAAGAAAAAGCCTATCCAAATAGAAGCAACTCATATAGTTTAGGAAATTAATTTTATTTTATTTAAAAAAAAAAAAAAAAAAACACAAAGTCAAAACGGCGCCGTAGGCGTATTTCCGAAACTCTATATTTCTCTCTCCGCGTCTTCTCCCTCTCTCCCAATCAAATTACGCTCTGGAAAAAATCCAATTTTTCTCAGGGTTTCCGTCTCAACCCCTCTTCTTCTGATTCACTGGTCTCCCTCAATGTCTTTGCTGTAAGTTTCAGCATTCTTTTCTGAGTTTTTTCTTTTCCATCTCAATGTACCTCTTTTATCTACTTGCTCTGTTGCTTTTGGCCAATGTATATCAAAACTCATCTTCAATTTTGAGTTAAGTGCAGAAAAGATGCAGTCTTTTTTTGTCTGGGTTAGTGGGAACTTAAGTTGCGCGGGCACACACACGCTTGTATGCGTGCGTGGGTTTATTGTTATCATGTGCATTACATTAAGTTAATTATGGGGTATAATTGGTGAAGATCGCTTTTTTGCTATTTTTGGTTGCAAATGGAGCGCTGTTACTTAATTTAACTTACTTTGAACTGTTATGGGTGAAATTAATATTTTTCTTGCTTTAGATTAATTGGGAAAGCGATTGAGTCGTTTGGATCGTATGCTCTAAATTGAATGTGAAAAGGGTATAGTGTAGTTTTTTTTTTTTTGGCTAATTTAGTCACTGTGTGGGGATCAGAAGTTGGAAATGATGTTACAAAAATGCTGAAAAGGCAAGGTTTACAATGAGCCAGACAGAGGTATCCATAATGAAGCAGGAACAACAACCAGTTCCACTCGGGACATTGATTGGTCGCGAGTTGAGAAACGATAAGTTGGAGAAGCCAACATTGAAATATGGGCAAGCTGCTCTGGCAAAGAAAGGAGAGGACTACTTTTTGATCAAGCTGGACTATCAGAGAGTTCCGGGCAATACAGCCACATGCTTTTCAGTTTTTGCGGTATGCTGACTTTCCTTTAGGAGTTAATGTCTTCTTTGTAATGCTGAAAAAATGTTGTATTTACGGCCTGGTTTAATGGCAGATTTTCGATGGACATAATGGTATATCAGCTGCTATTTTCGCTAAGGAGAATTTGCTGAATAATGTTCTGAGTGCTATTCCTCAATCACTTAGTAGAGAAGAGTGGCTTCAAGCCCTTCCGAGGGCATTGGTAGCGGGGTTTGTGAAAACTGATATAGAGTTTCAACAGCGAGGCATGTTTGGACTTTGGTTATAAACGTTCACTATTTTCTTTTTTTGATTGTTATTCTCAAAATTATCTTGTTTGGTGCCTCTCACTTATGACAGGTGAAACCTCCGGAACAACCGTTACATTTGTTGTGATTGATGGTTGGACTGTGACTGTTGCATCTGTTGGAGATTCTCGGTGCATATTGGACACACAAGGTGGTGTTGTCTCTCTCTTGACTGTTGACCATCGGCTAGAAGAGAATGTTGAAGAACGTGAGCGTGTAACTGCAAGTGGTGGTGAAGTGGGGAGGCTCAATCTTTGCGGGGGAAGTGAGGTATATTAGTAACCTTATTTCATTTAAGTTAAATTCCTAGAATTGCGGCCTGCCCATTCATTTACTTATAATGGGGTGATCTGTGATTTCACTGGGCAGGTGGGCCCATTGCGATGCTGGCCGGGTGGATTATGTCTTTCGAGGTCCATTGGTGATACTGATGTTGGCGAGTTTATTGTCCCGGTTCCTCATGTGAAGCAAGTCAAGGTTTTTTATTATCATCCTAAAAGATGTACACGTGTCTCAAATTTTTGCATTAAAATATTAAAATTTCACAAAAATGTTTCTTTGTCCTAGCTTTCAAATGCTGGGGGAAGACTCATAATTGCCTCTGATGGTATATGGGATGCTTTGTCATCTGATATGGCTGCACAATCTTGCCGGGGCCTACCTGCGGATCTTGCTGCAAAGTTGGTTGTCAAGGTTTTTATTATACAATCAATTACTCTCTTTACCTGGTGCCTCACATGTTCCTATCTCGAAGGATTATGATAATTCTCACCTGTTCTGATCACAGGAGGCTCTTAGGTCACGAGGTTTAAAGGATGATACTACCTGCTTGGTTGTTGATATTATTCCTTATGATCATCTTGTTTTGCCACCAACACCAAAAAAGAAGCAAAATATGTTGAGTTCGCTTATTTTTGGGAAAAAATATCAAAACTCTTCCAAAGGAACTAATAGGCTATCTACTGTTGGAGCTGTGGAGGAGTTGTTCGAGGAGGGCTCTGCAATGCTTGCTGAGAGGTACCTTTACATTCATTTGAAAACTCAATATCTACTTTTTGACAGTCAGTAACAATGAGTTTTTTATGGTCCATTTCATTCTGGGTGATATCTTTTGTAGTCAATGCATCATATATGTATAAAAGGTTGCAAAAGATGGTTTACATTTGTCGAACTTACTTTTTCTGGCATCTATATCTACTGCGATTGTGGGATAACTCGCTGAATATTGCAGTAATTTGTTGAATTGGCACGCCTACCGACTTTGTCTAATTTATGGATTCACATTCTTTAAATTATTCTTGTAGAAAATATTTTTTGTGTCTTAACTTCTTTATCTTACTAAAGTTGGAGTTTGATTGGATTCTGTCTTGAAGATTTGCAGTATAAAATTTGGGAGTGATAGTTCTGGAGAGTTATATAATGTGTTTTCTTTTTCCTTTCTATTATGCACACTTTTGGCAGGATGGCCCATTTGTATGCTCTAAATTTACACATTCATATCGTTTCTTTTGTTATTCTACCCACCCCCACTCTAAACTTCTACGATTCCATGTCAATATCTAAAATTAATAGATCTCAAAGCCTTCTGGCTTTGAATTATTAATTTGCCTTTTATTTTTGAGCAATTATGTTGTTTTGTTTGTTCCCGAAGATTACTTCTGTGTTCACTTATATGGTAACTTTTGATGTGGAACTATAAATATGTAGTCATGAAGGTACTTTTTCCTGACTTAAAAGCTATGCAGCTCATATTAAATAACAATGTGTTACTGTTATTGTTGACAAACAAAATTTCAATTTCTTTGCTTTTTGTTTGGGACTCTCTGTCTCCTCTCATTGATTTGACACATGTTTTGGGCGAAAGCGTATTTCTAGTACTTAGATTTCGTTGTATAAAGCTTTTCATTTTATCTTTTTGTTTAAGATAAACAATCAAATTGTGTTGGCAGAATAACAATTATTTGAATACTTTTAGCAATCTAATCCTCTATTGCCCTTACTATATGTTTCTTTATTGTCTACATATCACTGTACGCAATGTTTCATTTCTGTGTGCATGTATTTATGTACGTTAATTGGTAGCTTGAGCAGCAAATTGAGAAATCATGGTTGTATGTATTTGTGATATTTTGGAGAAAATGAAAATAGGGATAAACTTGTATTGGATACTGAAATGCAGGCTGGGGAAGGAGTTCCCTCTAGACTCAAAATCTGGGCTTTTTAGATGTGCTATCTGCCAAGTGGATCAGCCACCTATTGAGGGGTTATCGGTTAACTCGGGCCCGTTTTTCTCTCCTTCATCCAAGCCATGGGAAGGTCCGTTCCTCTGTGCAAGTTGTCGTAGGAAGAAAGATGCCATGGAAGGGAAAAAAGCAACTAGACCAACATTGACTGCATAATCTGGTAAATTAGTAAATATCAATATAAATACCATATATTTGACCCTTTTTTTTAAAAAAAAAATGTGGCAGTGTGAGCATGCTTGGTTTTCTGAGTATGTAGTGATTGATAGATGTGTGCTGCAGTGCAAGTGATTTAGTCATTCGTGAGATGATGTAGGGAATCTGTCCTTTTTCTGTTTTTTTTTTGGTGGTGGTGTTTCCTTATCCCTATCAGCTAATGTTTGACCCAAATCTGAGTGAGTGATAGCAAGTTGATTATGTAATTACAGGAATCATCTCTCTCTCTCTCTCTCTCTCATGCTGATTCTATGGAAATATTTACACAACTAGAGGAGACCAGTAATATTCACATTTCATTCATGCTGCAGCTTAATGATCGATGGTTTCGCAAACTAAGGGTTAATAGAAAGAGGTTTTACAAAGAATTAATGGAGAAAGATACATATTTCGTAAAGAAGAGATAATTGAACCAGAGAGAGGTAATTATCTCATTACTTGTCATGTCAATTCCTGACTTAGTGAGGGATACAAGGGTGGATCACTAAATACCTACAACCTACACTTACAAGATACATATAACAAATGTAGATGATCAAAGAAATGCAAACAAATTTATAAAATTAAAAAAAAAAAATAAAATCATTGGGCGGGGTCAGGTGCATGGTTGCTAGCTGTGGATGAGGAACCACCCCTGCCGTTTAGTACTCCATTATCAGCAGGAGGTGATGCTCCCCACTTGCCATCCGATTCCGTGGGTTCGATTACTTTAACAGACCCATCCGACAACCCCACAGCAAACTGATTTACCTCGTGTGGATGCGCAGCAACTACCACTGGAGACACTGCTTGGTTTCTGGAGACACAACCAACAAACATGTTCAGCAATTGAGGAATCCAGAGAGAGAGAGTTGATTGCTTTGATAGAATTTCAGTCTCACCCATTTAATACAGATTGCGACAAATATGCAGAGGGAGCAATGCGGCATCTTAATCTCAACGTATCACCATCAAATACTCCAATGTTTCCATCACAAAAAGTAGCAACAACAAGCTGGCTTTTACACGAGTATGATGCACATGATATAGAAGCAGAAAGGGAATCTTGTGGGACCCACTACAACACACAAAGAATCCGTTAGGCTACATCTCTGAAGCAATTAGAAAGATAAACGAGAGCTGCTGACATGCTATGTTATGTACCTGGCGTATACGTTCCATCTTCGAACCATCATATATTGCTAACTGAGTTTCATGGGATACCAGCAAGCGAATGTGGTCTGTATGGAACTGCACTCGGGTATCACCACTAGGTGCTTTACCTGCAGGAAGTTGTATCGGAACAGACTTTCTCTTCTCCCATGTGTCAATACTCCATATGCAAAGCTGCAAACATGAACAATTATCAGGGAAGAAAGAAACTCAGCAAATGACAAGATTTTCCAAAATGACAGTGTGAGCTTACTTGAGCATCAGCACCAGATGACACTAATATGTTTAGGTTGGTGGAAAAAGCTAATCCAGTTATGCGTTTATGGTGGCCCTTCAGTTTTGATTTCACCTGTTAAGTTCACAGTTGAATTAATTAGTTATAGTAATATTGAAATGAATGCCCCCCCCCCAAAAAAAAAAAAAACTAAATCCAAATGTCATCAGAAAGGATAGATACTTACCTCATCAACCCGCACATTGTATATGTGGATAGTTGAATCCTCCATTCCAATTGCTATAATGTTGTTATCTTGCGGGTGAAATGCCAAGAAAGTGGAAGCAGGAGGCGGTGGCATAAATGTTGTCATGACCTGTAGTGGAATACTAAATGTTATCACACAAGACACAACTAGAGGCCTCTACTAAATAGAAACAGGCCCAAATGAATATTACTTACTTTAAATGTCATCATATTAAACAATGAAACCTTTCCACCAGCAGCTGACATTACATAGGAGTCATTCTTAGAGAGGGCAATGCAAGGAACAGCCTCCTCTAGGTTAACACCTGAGATGTCATTAGTCATAAGAAGACCACTGTTTGGTTGCCAATGTTGAGGAACGACACTGGCAGTGGCCTTAAAAAAAAACACACATTTCAGATAGCATTCCAAAAAATGGAACATGAAAATAAATTTATTTTCAATTTTGCTACCTTTCCGTTAGGGTTTTGCTCATTGCGGACCCACTTCCACAACTTCTGTACGCCATTTGATCCAAGGGCCAGTATGCCAGAACCAGAATTTGTATAAAGAAGCCGAGCAACCTAGAAATATCAATTAAAGCATCACGTGCTGGAAGAATTATATATACAAGATGCAAGTACATGACTAGGAAAAATACCTTATTGGAAGCATCAGTGCTATCTGGCATGGTTACCATGCGGCAATGAACAGGGTCTAAAATTTCAGTTAGCTGCCAGGGTTTCATCTTGTCATTAACATCATCCAAAGCTCTTGGCTTTTCCATGCTTCTAGCCATGGAGTCTACTCCATTCTGAAAAAAGCCCAAAAGTGGAATTTTTAACCAGAGAGCACAAGTCATAAGCAGCAATAAAGTACATTAACGCACTTTAGGAGAGGAAGGGTGAAAAGAAATCAATCTAATTCAGCATTGACTTTGAGCAATCAATGGAGTAGAAGGCTCCAATAAATAACAGTGGAGTTCAAGAACTAATAGCAAATTGGTTAAGCAAAAGCAAGGAAATATACTTGATCATATAGTTACACTAAATAACATCTAAAACAACCCACAAAGAAATCAAACATTGACATACAAGGATGGTAGATGGCCTAACAGGCGAGCTTCTTTCCACTTTAGGAGCAACATTTGCAACAGCAGATCCTGAAGCCTGCCCAATACAATAGAAGAATCTGTTACACAATAATATCACTGAGCTAAAATCAGAAAGAATATGGAACTAAATAAGCACCACCTTAATGACTGCAGCTTCCAGGGGAGACCTTAAAGCTTCAAAAGGTGGGGCCTCGACTGTTCTCAAGGATTTCATACCAATGTGATTTGCTAGTATCTTGATTCCATTGTCAACAGTAGTGACAGCAAGAAGAGTGCCTTCCTTATTAAATCTCAAACGTGGAAGACTCTGTATCAATATTTGAACATCATATTAACAGGCTTTTCATATAATATTGTAATTGCAGGTAGGAACATCCGGCAATCTAACACAATTTCAGAATCCAGGTGCCAAGATAACATAAAGGACTCACTGGAAGACCACCATCTGCTTCCGTAGTTGCGAGTATGTTGGTGTTATCCATGTCCCAGAACTTTATCTGGCTATCTTCACCTACAGCCAGGAAATGATTCTGTGTAGTATCAAACTGCAGAACACCAGCTGACTTCTTTCTAAATCCAGTGTAAGTTCTTTTTATCGCTCCTTCACTTTCATTCCACTCCACTAGGTGTGAGTCACCATCCTTGCCTGTCCCACAAGAGAACAGCCTGAAAAGTATAAATGTCTTAATTAAT
The DNA here is from genome assembly GCA_026898455.1 of Plectranthus barbatus. Taxonomy (NCBI): domain Eukaryota; kingdom Viridiplantae; phylum Streptophyta; class Magnoliopsida; order Lamiales; family Lamiaceae; genus Plectranthus; species Plectranthus barbatus. The sequence goes on from JAPKLW010001588.1 coordinate 120,563, forward strand.
ATACTGAGAAATATAATAATACTACAGTACACCACTCCTGCCCAAAAAGTCATTTATAAAACCCTCACCTAGCATTACTAAACAGAACATAAATCAGCAACAAGAGGTACTAACTATCACCTGCTACCATCTGCGCTATATAACATAGTGGTACACCAAAGCCCAGGAGCATCATAGTCAACTCTAGATCCCATGTTATCATAAAGCCAAGCTTTGATTTTCCCATCAACAGCAGTAGAGAAAATAAACTGCAAGCATAAGAGTGTAGTTGGTTTTATGCTGAAGAATGCCATCTAATTAAATGTAGTGGCATCACAAAAGACATGTCTCGATAAAGTGAGTTGCTATAATAGCAAATACAACTTTTATGTGCCAGAAATAATGCTGTGCAAGTACAAGAACTTTTTCGTATTATAAAGAACATCATGGCGGTGTTAAGTTCTACGAATATTCACATAATGCATAATAAAAAGCAGAATGTGAACATTCGACGCATGCAATGTTCTAGGGGCAACTAAAAAAGGATTTCAACATCCTTGATCTGGGCTAGGAATAGAATTCAGGCAAAAGACGTATTTTGTTACCAGATAATACTTGAAAAGAGACAAAAGATAGCCATCAGTACTTCAAGGAATAACTAAACGTGGTGCAAAATAAGGTGTCACTCCGAAGTGCTGTTTTTGTCTCATTTCGTAATGTAGGCTGGATGAAAAACAAGATTTATTCCTCTCAGTATCACTTCCCTTCCCTTTAATGCAAGGTACCCTAATGTGCTGTAGGCAAATGCAAAGAATTGTATGATTCCAAGTAATCTTACAAAATTACGAGTGCATACTAAAAATACATTACGCAGTAAGCCAGTAACAAGTTGGATTAAATGTACTAATTTAATACATAGACATAGCTTAGATTTATCGCATGAAAAGTCTCAAGTAACCAGAACCCACAAGAGCAAGTATCAATATAGATAATAAACTTGAAAAAAAATAAAAACGACTTTTTTTAATCCTTGTGCATACCCTACTAGGGTGGAGAAAAAACAAGCAGGGACTGCAGCAAGAAACAACCATTATGGAGCACATAAGATCAGGGAAGAAGTGATGTGAAGTTGGAGAATTATATTCAAAAACAGTTTGCAAGTGTACCTGGATGTTCTCTTTCTGATGAGGACAAATTGAATATACAGGTGCTTCATGGCCCTCAAAGTTGAAAAGTTTTCTTCCAGTCAGATCCCAAACCTGATTCAGTCACTCTCTCTTAGATGTTCTGCAGCAAAAATTTTAAAAATACCATCCAGGAAGAAGATTTTGAAGTTCCCCTTACCTTTATCAGCTTGTCCTCCCCGCAAGTCACTACACAGAGTTGCTTATTTGGATGAGCAAAAGCAATGTCATTGACACCTCCTGCATGAGCATCAATCTGCATAACAAATTGAATATGAAGACCTGCTGCTGAACTTTCACGTCTAATTAATGAGTAGACAAGCTCAGCATACCTCTAAATGCTGGCGCAAATCATTTGGTCCAGCATATGCATACAAATGGATTAAATGTTTGGAGAAGGCAGCTCCTGAAAAATGAGACAGATTAATGACCTAATATGAAACCCAGACACACACTCAAAGGGAGTAATCCACAAGAATTCTACCACAGAAAGTCCCATCTGGACTCCAAGTAACACGGCTCACAGCAAATGGGGCATCCTTGGCAGCAGAAGCCTATTCGGAAGCTCAGTATGTAAGGAAACAGTAATAAATACAGAAAACAAATGTCAACTCTGTTTGACAGACTAGAAACTACATATTTTTCTACTTTCACCAATTAAACTGTTTGCATTACAGATACAGAGGAATACGTGCAAGCAAGGCACAGAACTAATACACGATAACAATAAATGCAATCCTGGAAGAGAGCATATGAACCTGGAACGTTAATGTACAAGCTTGCATATCCCAAATCTTCAATGGCTTTGAACAAAGCTTTTCTCTTATTCCAGCTTCCCAGAGCGTTATTTCACCATGATTGCAGCCCACTGTTAACAATCACCCATGTTCAACATTACGAAATCACATTATGAATTATTATTTCCAACATAAAAGGCTGAACAGGAAATGCTTTAGTTCTAGAAGAGGATACCAAGAAGTAGTGTATGATGTGACGGGTGGAAGTCCAAGCTTGTGACAGCAGATCCCTGATGCAGCGTAAAAGCCACAGTTCTTGGCAAGTCATCAGGTGACCAAGATGCCTGTTGACGAACTGTAGGATATGTAACCTGAACGTAGAAGGGCAATTAAAATGTGACTTATTTTCTGCCGAACTGCTGGAGAGGGTTGCATTTTCAGAATAACATATGCATAGACGAACAATTAGCATGTGATAGAACATGACCCTATTCATGTCCGATTGGGTGCATTCAGAAAAGCAATATTAACAATAAAATTATAATTAACGCGTGATGGAAACATGACCTAATACTTTAGAAGCAATTGCATCCAAGAGTTAGCAATATCACCTCTTCAACTGATTGAGCAGGACGTAAACGCTTCATAAGTTGCTCATGATCAGCATTTGGATACTCAACCATGCCAAGGGTTGCTGGGGGAGTGATTGGGCGCTTCAAAATTGATACTATTTGGAAGTGCAAAAGATATCAGCATCTATGCAGGAAAACAACCCATTTAAATCACAAGACCAAAAAAAAAAAAAAAACTTTCTCCATTAGGATCTGAAAAAATTGAGCTTTTTGCAAGTCATGACCTAAGATAAGTGCCATCACCTTGATTAGGTGGGACCGGCAAGGAAGATGCAGTAACAACAGCGGCTTGAACAGATGAAGATGCAGCAGCATTTACCATCCAACCTGCTAAGGCATTAGCATTCGCTGCAGCAGCAGTAGGTGGAAAAGGCTGCCAGCAAACAACAGATATGGTACATAAGTTTGAAGAATCCTATACCAGGCATACTTTACATAATACAATTAATAGGACGGATTGATTAAAAAAAAGAGTAACCATTACAATACCCCATGTGCTCCAAGAGATGTGTATGCAGCAGGTTTTGCAACTGCAGCCGTGGGAAGATTAACAGGAGTAGGGGCAAGAGCCCCATTCGGGAGAGTGCATGTATGGTCATTGAATAGGGTTTTAATGTCTGGATTTGGCCGAGGATTCTTACAGAGTTGGTGCTGCCAATTCAAACTGCATTAATGAAACAGTCAGACTCCATGTTTGAGGCAACCACAGAAATGTCAGCAACACAACTAGTTTGCAAGCATGAGCAGTGAAAAACTAAGGGACTGGGACAATCAAAAGGATTGAAACTTAAGACTGACTGGTGATTGGTGAACATTAATTTACAGTGCAGAACAGCATGCATGCCAAATCAGAGAACCGCACCTTTGATTAATAAGAGTTCTCAATCGAGAAGACTTCAAAGTAGGAAAAACAAGCTTTTCCCGGAAAAGAGGATTCGCTTCAATTAACTTTTTGAGCTCTATTAACATAATGCTGCGAGCAGTCTTCGTGTCACCATACTTGGAAAGCTGCTCGTTCTCCCTATCATCAATAAACACACATAAGACTTAATGAATGCAAACGTTCATCACTATAAATGCAATGAAAAATAAATATCAGACTATCCGTATATCAAAAATGTCAAATGTGATATGACTTCAAGTTGGAATGAATCCAAGATATTCATATAACTTAAAAGTATTCTGTTAAAGACAGAAGAACAACGAGACAGTTATCTGCCATTTCAAGTAATAATAAAACCTCAAGAAAGCAATAGAAAGTAGCCCAATTTTCACAATAAATGATTTGAGTAAAAAAGTTCATACCTTCATGGACAGAACTTCTACCACACCTGATGAAACTTTTGAATTTATAATATAGCATGTGATTGAGGATTTTACACATCAATCAAAATGCTGCCATCTTTATTATGTTGCTGATATCCAATCAAGTGAATTCTTTCATGATATAAAGATAGAGAATACATCATGTTCCACTTTTTGTGCAGAATATTGGACATATGGGAAATATATATATCATAAACAACGACGCAATGACCAGATCATCCTACACAAAACTAAAGGTATACAAGGCACCTGAAATTTCCAAGTGTAAGTAGCTGAGTAATTTCCTTGTATAGATCTTCATTGAATGTTGAGAAGACCTTCAAGTCATTCACCAGAATGTCAACGGCTTTTGCTTTGTCTTGTCTGATGGTACCAGGTAAGAATAATAAGAAATACAATAAGTAGGAGATAGATGGGGGGGGGGGGGGAAGGCAATTCAAGTGTGTCGAAATGAATTACAGGACTTTCAAACAATGCTAAGTTATAATGTTACCGATCAAGAGCTTCAAGATACTTCTGTTTTCGGATTTCAAAAAAAATCTTCATCGAGTATCTATTGTCATCAACTTTAGTGAATCCAGACAAGTACTTCTCAACTTCATCCCATTCACCGGCATGCACTTTCTCCTCAAAGTATTTCATGTTAAAGAAAAAGCCCGATTCTTGCTCAAGCCTACAAAAAGATAATTCAATACGATGATTAAGGTTAAGATTCTCAAGAAAAAGCACTTAATATTTAAGAGCAATCGTGTGGCCCCCACTTCATACAAGTAGGATGAAAGCTCCGTATATTATCCAAAAGCGGACAGCAAGACACCTGAAAATCTGCGAATGTGATTTCTGGCTGAAATGCTTTTAAACAGGCGGCAAAACCTACTTAAAACTTGACTTGTTGTAGTTGTTGGTTTTTCCGTTTCTAACACCTACAGCTGTTCATTTAATTTCCCGTTGAGAATTAAACGTGAGATCCAGTAAAAAACAGAGAATTTCAAGCAGTCTGTCGCACACCAGCAATCAGATGCAAAAGGCTAAAAATCGCATTTAAAAGTTTCTGATTAACCAACAAAAAATAACAAATTCACCACTAAATAAAACTTCGATAAACTAAATCGTATCAATTAGCCAATTACTAACTTCATTTTTCCTCTTTACTTATTCTAACTGAAAACATAACCAAGCCAAAGGTCAAAGCTTTCGTATCCATTTCACCATTAAAAGCTCTCAATATTATAACCAACAAGCACATAACGACAGAAAACAATCCAACGGAAAATCCACGAATAACAGGAAATAAATACTAATTAGAAACGACATAAATCCATAGAAACAGAGTACGAAAAGGTCCCGGGATATACTTGTGAACGGACTCCTTGAATTTCTCCTCCTCCAGGAACTGGAGAATTAAGAAAACCAATTCTCTGCTCAGCGACGACATTTCCGACCTCAGATTTTACAAAATCCAAAGCCAAAACCAACAGATCGACGCCCCGTAAAACAAATTCCGAAGGCTCACCCCTCCAACTCCTCCCGAATTTTTTCTTCGTTTTAGGGTTTCTCTCTAAATACACAGGCTGCGATGAGAAAGAAAGGTACAGAGAGACAAGAAAAGCAGATAGACCTTGCTATATATATACAAGTATATATGAAGAGAGAGAAGATAGAGAGAGAGTAGAATTAGAGGTGGTGGTGGGGAAAAAAACTTGGTCTCGCTATCTTCGATGCGTTTGGCAGAAGTATATCTTTCTCCACTTACCTATCACTGATAATTCAATACAGTTATCAACTCTTTTAGTGATACGTACTTACACTTATCAAAGAAGCTATCATTTCGTGAGGTGTAGAAGAAAGTTATAGGGGTTGGCGGATTTGAAATGTGAACTTCAAATCTAGTTGAATATTCGTTTGGGTTACGCGCTAGTTATGTCGCTGTCCTATTAATTAAAAAATCGCCGCGGTTTATCGCGATACATTCGGAGACGATTTTCTCGTCTGGATCCGCTATAATTTGAACATGGATATCTTTTTTGTCGAGACATAAATTTGCTTTTATTTAACAACAGGAATTATTCATAAATGAAAATGCAATTTCTTTTGTCCACTTTTGCTAATTCTATATTTATTCAATTATGTTTTTTTAGTTCTTTCATTTGGATGCTTATGCCTCATTTACGATATTAAGAAGATATAATTGAGAAAATTGAACTCTCGCGAAACATTTTATTTTATCAAACTAATTCGAATATTTTCCAATATTACTTCCAATTTTAATAACACCCCAAATATGGAAGTGTCCAAAAATGATAAACCGTTTGTTGTGGAATTTCTAAATTATATATATATTCGACTAGAGAGAGATCATATAAAAAAAATCTTCCTCTAAAAAAAAAAAAGAATGAATCTTATCCATTAGATCTAAATAAATCAATGGTTCATATTCAATCAAGCAACAACTAAAACATAATTAAGTAATTGCTCAATTGTGTTTTAGTTGTTGCTTGATTAATATGACGCTTGATTGTGTTACAGTTGATGCTTAATCGTATATCAACCATTGATTTACTGTGATATAATGGATCAGATTCATTTTTTTTTTCTTACAAAGGATTCTTTCTTACCTGATCCGCTCCCTATTAGACTATTAGTCCTAGACACTTGGGAAGGATAAGAAGTTACCACATTTCATAAATATTAAGAATATTGATTTATATAAATACATTTTCATACTATAATGTAATAATATCTTATAGACACAGTGCTTAAAAAAAAAGTGTGAGACATATAGGCTGACGGTAGCCTAATCTAGGACCTATGTTGTACTTCACTGACTAGATGTACTTATTATTATTTTGTAAATAAGTATCTTATTTATTTATTTAAGATTTTTGAATGAATTAAACGGTAACTTCGCCCCATTCATAAATGAGGTTAAGTATTTGATTCGTACATGATAAGATTAATGGCTACGTACAAATCATGATTTAATTACCCATTGAAATTGTAATTAAGCACGTACCGTATCTAACCAAAAAACAATAAATGCTTTAAAGATATAAATCTCGTCGATTTATATAATAATGGACATCTTTTTTAAAAAGCTTGTATGATGATTTATATAATAGAGGTTAAAAAATCAAGATATCTCACTCAAAAAAATTAAAAATTTTAAATACTAAAATGCATATAAGAGAGTACAAAGTATATCAATATATAGCTACTATTATCTATTCATTATTAAATATTATAAGATCGAAAAAGGACTAAAGAGAAGGTAACATACATGTATTGGTGCATATAAACAAAATAAGAATTATAAACGAATCAAACTATTCGAATCTCGATTTGATAAAACACCACAACAAAAAAATTAATAGATAATGCAAAAATCACGAAATCTATTACTCCACAATTTCCGTGTTGTCTATTAATATGTAGTAGTCTATTTGGAAATGCTAATAGACAACGCGGATCATCGCGCCGTCCATTAGCATATAGACGACGCGGGACGATGCGAGTTGTCGCATCGTCTTTTCTTTTAACTTTTTTATTTAATTTTATAAATCCTATAAAATTGATAAAATAATTTATGAAATTTAAATTATCCATGCACAAATAATAAAAATACAAAATGATATTTTAATAACTCTCAAAATTACATGTGTTTGGTAATAATGTAGTGTGAAAACTAATAATCTAAGTACATCAAATGTGACGAAAAGTTTCTTTCCATCTGCCTCAAACCGATCATGCATATCTGTGATCCTATAGAAAATACAAAACAATGTCATCATTACAAGAGATAAATGTCAAAATACACATTGATATACATATAATATCCTAAAGATAATCGGGCAGCATAACATCTTAAAATGCTTTAACCGAAAAATCAACAAATCACATTTTGAGAAATAATGATAAGGAAATAAACAATAATAATACAATCTCTAATTCACATAACTCACATATTAATATCCTGAAGAGAATCGAGCAACATAACATCTTAAAATGGTTCAACCGAAAAATCAACAAACCACATTCACATATCTTAATGACAATCGAGCAGCATAACATCTTAAAATGATTAAACAAAAAAAATCAAAAAACCACATTTTCACATAATAACAATAACACAGCCCTCACACGAGAGAGAAATATGATAAAAGGAGGAAACAAACAATGAAAATACACCCACACGGGTGATAAATAACGATAAAATGATTAATTAAGCAAACCAACATACCTTAGTTCATATAAGTTTGAATAATGTCACACCATTCTGTACGAACTTCATTGATTTCACGCGTATGATACATTTCTTCATTAAACTATTAAAAATAGAAGCGCAAACACAATAAATAATTGCTAGTAATGCATAAGCTATAATGAGTTAGAACTGAAATCAAAATTTTGTAATAAATTGATATATTTAAATTACCATATTTGTCAATGAAAGATAATCACGAATATCGTCAATGATACCTTTCATATATCGCATGATATAATAGCCATATTGTTTAGCATCGGGCTACTGCGGACACTGTATGATTATATTGTTTAAGAGACAATTAATGCTTTAATATAAAACTTTGAAATTCTTAAGTGAGACACACATACCTTGACGACTTCCCGAGAAATGTGTGTGACTCTTCTTCTTATTGAATCATTGAATATTTTTATAGCCTTGACATTATATTAAAATTAAAAAGTGAATACAAATATATTTATCTATTTCTTTGAGCAAAAATCTATTCTACCCTATTTGGTTATAGATGCTCTAAGAAATACTCATTCTTATGAAATACTCTAAAAAATGCCCAAATCAATTTTTCTTCCATAAATACCCTTCAATTATTATTCATGTAGTTGTTCTTTTCATTTCTTTTATTTCTAATGTACATTTTAAATTCTAATTCTTAATCTAATTTCTTCTAATTGTTGATGTAATTCTTTAATTTTAGCTTTTAAAATTTCTATGTCAGAACTAAGTTGTCTAATTTCCTGTATATTTTCTTTATTAACAAACGTAAATTTATCTATTAGACAGCTGTAAGCAGTATGAGCTTCAAGATATTCTTCTCGTAATTTTTGTTGCATCAATTCATGAGTATAAGGAAGATATATGCTTCTTTCATCATCTATTTTTATTGATATAAAAGTGGAACTAGGCATAATTTAATTAGTATCGAATTATATTTTATCATTTATTTCTGTAACTACTGTTTTTAATTCTTGTATTTGTTTATTCAGTTGTGTTATTTGATTTTCTGAATGTAGTGTTTGCCTTTTTAGTGGTTCAGGCCATTTATTTTGGTTTATATTGCTTGTACTAGCTCTTGGTTGTTCTATTTTTAAGGTTGATGTATTATTTTGAATTCTTTGCGATGAACTTCGTTGAATGAATTTTTGTAGGCTATTATCTTTTTTTATTATAGTACTTGTAGTACTTAATAGTTCGTCTGTATATATTCTATCTCTATGTTGAAAAATTATACTTAAATTACTATTAGTTAATGCATAAGATACTTTGTAACTTACAGTGAATGGTATGTCTGCGGGTCTCATAAAATCTTTTTTAAGAAAATTACATCGGACTCCGATTGCATCATTAAAGGTTTGTGTTTTGAAAGGAATTCCATATTGTAAGGCGACATCGAATTTAATTATGTCAAAACCTAAATTGCCATCTATTCCTCCTATAATTTTATCCTTTTCATCTAAAATTCTATTGTCAACAATTTGTAATTGTACAGGTGTGTTTTTTCCTGTGTAATAAGTAGATTTTAGTATTATTTGTATTATTCCAATATGTATGTATCCTAATTTCTTCTGATCTTTTTTAGGTATTTTTTCTATTTTCTTTTTTATTTTTTCTTTATTCATTATGTATGCTTGGAATTCATAATTTGCTTGATTCATGTATACTACTGATTCTCCACTCATTAATCCATAGTATACGATATTTTCTCGATTTAGTATGTTTGATATTCTTTTATTAAAAGTTGGAATTTCTATACTTTCTTTGGAGTTAAGTGTGAATTCTCCCTTCTTTCAGACCTTATTTATTATTTTCTTATCGAATATTATATCAGACAAATATTCTCCGATTGACTCTATTTTTTCTATTTCTTGTATATCGTCTTGTTCTTGCTTCGAGCCTTCTCCCTTTTCAAAGCTATTCATAGTAATTGTTTAATATTTTCCTTATATAAATTTATTCGTGGAATTTTAAATTTTTCTCCTTGTATTTTTAGTATTAATTCTTTACTTTTTATTTTATAATTAAAGTTTTCTAGAAAATCTATTCCTAATATTATTTCTTTTTGTTCTTGTTTAGTTCTTCCATCGATTGGTATTTCTAGTTTTATTGAAAGTGTTTTACTAAAAATAATATTAACAGATGTATATTTAGTATTTCGTACTGGAGTTCCTTCGAGAGTAATATATGTTACTTCTGGATATAAATCATAAATTTCTGTTGCTAGATCTTCACTTATAAAACTTGTACAAGATCCTGTGTCTATTAATGCAACAACTAATTTTTTGTTTATACTTGTTAGTATATGATATTGATTATAGTTATTATGATCTAATTTAACTTCTATGTTCTTCATATCATTTATTACTCTGTCGGGCCTGCTATATGCTGTCACAGCGATATAGGTTGCCACTTTGACATTTCATGCTTGATATGTTGAACTTTGTAAAAGAGTTTTGTGATTTCATACCTGAAATGTTTCTTCTTCAAGATCTCAAGATCAATTCGGCCAAAGAGCTTCCTTGCTGTAGCCGTTTTCAGATCCTCCAGAGATAGAGAAAACCTTTCATATATGAGAAATATATTACATGAGATAGAGAGAGAAATATGTTACAAGAAGTGTGTTCTCTCCTAATGAGAGAGCCACATTATTTATAGGCGACGAAAGGTCTGCCTTTACATAGTGGAGGGGTACCACTTCACATGGAGGGGTACCACAAAACAGTACAAACTAATAATTTACATAGTAAAGAAAATACAAAAATAGTGATGTCTTCTCACATCTTCTTTTCTTCTATTGTCTCAAAGTCTGCATCTCCGTCGGTGCTTGGTGTACATATGCTACATGCATGATCTCCAGGAAATTCTTCTATCAGTCTGATACAAATTTCTTGCTTTATTTCTGGAGTGTATTCGAAATCAATTCCTTGTAAATCTCTTAGGAATTTTTCTATATATTTCTGGCTTTGAATGTCTACTTCTTTCTCCCTTGCTTGCATGCTCCATATAATTACTGATTTTGAAATGTAATTTGTTCGTGCTCGAATCTTGATTCCTCGTAGTAGTATCAAGACATAATTATTTAAAAATTGTTGTATGATATCTTCATGTTTTGCATCTTCAATGGTTGGGTAGTTTTGATTGCTTACTCCTATCTGGCATAGTTGTATAGCGGGTTGTCTAACTTGCCCTTCTTGCTCTCCTTCATTGAAGAATAGTGGGTATGTTGAAAACCTCTTTAGAAATCCTTCTCTTTGTTTTACCACTCCTGAATGATACTGTTGAATAGCTTTCTTCATGTAGTTTGGGAAGTATCGAAATATATTCATGCTTCTGAAGTAGATTGTGCTTATGAGTCCGCTTTGGAACATCATATATGTCTTAATAGGATCTGCTTCTGGTAAAACAATTGCCTTGGGCCCCTGAAATATTCCTTCAATGGGGTATATGCTTGAGAGTTTGTCTGCTATTGTGTAATTAACCAAGAAATTATATTCTTGATCAAAAATTGCTTTGGTTAGTTTTGTTAATTCTTCCCGTTCTTGTTCAGTAGGGATAGAATTGATTGTTAGTGTTTTGTTATTAGGAATTCGCCCTAAATTTGCCATTCTTGTTTGAAGTGGTTGTCCTGGCATTGCTGCTTTTGCTGCATAGGTACTTCGGTACTCTATTAGTGCATTTTTTGCTTCCTGTAGGCTAGTATATTTTCTATGGATGTTGCCGCTTTGGTTGTTGATGAAGATTGCTGCCTTGCTCCAATCATCATATATGCCTGCATTTAAGCCATTAAAAATAACATAGTATGCTTTGACTCTTTCTTCTTCATCAAATTTTTCTTTGGATCGAGATCCATCAGCTGTGTGTTCTTCTGCCTTTGATTTATCCTTGATTGTTGTTGTTGCTGAGGAATCTTCAGTTTGTTTTCCACTGGATGAATTAAGCATTAATTCTATCGCCTGTGCTTCTTTATCTGCTTGGCTTGCTTCTTTTTGCAACTGTTGTGCTTGTAGACGTCATTGTTTTGCCTTTTCTAATAATCTTTCCTTTTCTGCTTTCAGGATGGATCGGACTCCTTCCATTCTCTTGTTAATGTATCTGCTAGATTGTTTTCTTTGCCTGAAATGTGCAAAGATAAGAAATCGTATTGTTGAGCTTCAAGGCTCCATCTAAGTAATCGTCCTTTATTATACGATTCTTTTATCTTGTATTTTGTAAAGTCTTTTGTATAAGAACTGTCCGTTTGGTATATAAATTTCTTTGGTTGTAAATCCAATTTGAATTTTCGTAATGCTTTTATTAAAGCAAGTGTTTCTTTTTCATGGACCGTATAGTTCTTCTCAGCTGGTTTAAATGTTCCTGATGCCCATTTTGTTAATAATATATTCTTAAATTGTTTTAAGAATGTTTTTACTTCAGATGGTTTATTATTTGTGATAAATATTTTGAAATCATTATAAGCATCTGGAATTGCTTGAAGGACTGCTCCCCAAGTATCTTGACTCGCGTCAGTATTTAGAATGAGTAAATCATTTGGTTTTGGTAGATATAATTTTGGAAGGTTTTTACATAATTCTTTTAAAGCTTTTACAGCTTGTGTTGCATTAGTTGTCCATTTCCATGGAATCTTTTCTGATATCATTTCTTGTAATAATGCTCGTTCTTTTGAAAGTTGTTTTATAAAACCTTTTTCACCAATGTAATTTAAACATCCAAGGAATCGTTGTATTTGATTTCTATTTTCTAATTTATCTGGAAATTTATTAATTTTTTCTAATAAATGTTTTTGTGGTTCTATATATCCCCCTTTTAAAATCTTCATTCCTAGGAATTCTACTTCTTCTAATGCTATTTTTGCTTTTTCTTTACTTAGAATTACTCCTTTTCTTTGTAGTTGTAGTAGAAGCTTTGCAACTTCGTTTAAATGATGTTTTCTTGTTCCTAAAGTAAAAATTATAATATCGTCTATATATGCTAGACTTATAGATTCAAATCCCTTAAGATTATTATCCATAAATCGTTGATAGATACTAGGTGCTTGTTTTAATCCAAATGGCATAACTGTAAATTGATATTGATTTTGTGGTGGACAACTAAATGCTGTTAAAGGTTTAGTATCCTTATGTAATCGTAACTGCCAATATCCTGATTTTGCATCAAGGGTTGTGAACCATTCTGCCTTTTTAATTTTATCAAAAATATAATCTTGCCTAGGTAATTTGTATGCATCTCCCCTAGTAGCTTTATTCATTTCTTTATAGTTTATAACCATTCTTCTTTTTCCCCGTTTAATTTCATTATGATTTTCAACATAAAATGCTGGTGCACTATGTGGACTTATGCTTGGTTCTATAATTCCTTTTTCTAATAATTTTTCTGTTTCTTCTTTAAATTCTGCGACATCTCTTTCTGTATATGGAATTCTATTTGGTACATTTACTTCTTTATTAGGATCTATTAATTCTATCCTAACTTCCATTGTATTTGTATTCTTAATAGGGTCTAAAGGATCTTGACTGCTTATTTCATCGAGGATTCTCAAGACTTTTATTTCAATTTCTTCGTGAATGTACAAAATTAATTGATTTTTAAGTTCATAGATAATTTTTCCTTGTAAAAAGGAAAGTGTAGTATATATCTTTTGTTGGGAAATTTGGCTAAGTTTCCCTTCCCTAGCACTCATAGAAATGTTGTGATTTTGATTGAGGGGCGGCGCACGAATCACAAGGCTATTTGTTAGATCATAGTTTTGGTGCATCAAATCCTAAGTCCTACCAGCGTCAGTTTTGTCTCTAGAATAGCTCTAGTCTCAAATGTAAAGTCCTGTTCAGGTCTTTTGAGTTGTAAGTCGTAGCTGATCAAGACTCATGCTGGCTACTGTTCACCAGCATGAGATGTGCTTACCAGTTGAGAGAAGTCTCACCAGCAAGCGGCTGACAAAGACTCATGCTGACACTGTTCATCAGCATGGAGTAGAGCTATTGACTGGTCACTGTTCACCAGTTGGATAGATTTCACCAGCAGGAGGCTGAGAAATCTTACCAGCAGAATATGTGTTCTGGCTGACACTATTCACCAGCGGTGAAGCCACCAGTCACGGGAGATTCCAAGAGATAACATCAGACAAATTGGTAGACCTTGATTGTGCTAAGGAAAGTCACCAGCAGAGATTACCAGCACAAGATCACCAGTATGATCTACCAGTTGGAGGTTATCAGCAGAATTGAAGATTCGCTCTCCCGAAGACTTAGAGACAAAAAGAAGATTCGTCTGAGGAATTAACTGACAGTGTATGACTTTAAGGAGGATGCCTTAAAGTCTATCAGTTCAAGACACCAGTTCCGTTTCCTCGTACTGACGAATAGAGTCGTTCTGACACAAAGAGATCTGTGTCAGATAAAGCGATCAAAGGTATGGCGCTTTCCGGAAATTCCTACCTGCCGCCGTCAGAAGGACATGCGAGGACAGAGACTTTTCCGGATATGTCCAAACGGCTAGTAAATTTGAATGGGATCCCTCGTCTATAAATACCTGGGATCCATCAACATTCAATACTCTTAACTCTCTCGCTCATCTACCGAAAGTCTGAAGCCTTATTGCCAGCAAGCAGAATACTTTCGAGGCTTTTCTTAAAAGCTCTTCCGTGTGTTGATTATTCGAACACGAGACTCCAAGCTTCCAGCTTGTGAGTTATTGATCTCTTTGGTGTTCTTTCTCTTTCTGAGGAAGTTCACAGCAGTTCTAGAGCCAGCCAGCTCTTGAGCTATTACGGGCAGTTTGCCGTTTAAGGAGTCAAGTTCTTGGGAGAACTCAACACCCAACTAGTCAGAGGAGGAGGTTGAAGTGACGTGCTCGCACTCCATCCATCTGACGAGAGCTGAAGAAGGACAAGGACCGGGAGCGGTTGATCCAGTGGACTGGTAGACGGGGCATCTACCAGCTGGAGATAGATCGTAGGACTCTTTGTACCTGATTGCTCTTAGTGAATTTCCAGTGCATCGACTGGAGAGTGGACGTAGATCAGTTGATCGAACCACTATAAAAATCCTTTGTCTTTTATCAGCTTTCTGCATTTTCATACTGATTTAAAACCCAGTAACTGATTACTGGAGTATATCTGAAAACTGATATAACTGTGCAAAGAAGACTTAAAATATTCAAAGTGTTGAGCTACCAGCTGACCAGCCAGTTGTCAGTCAGCTGTGTACTCAGTCCCAGTTGACTTACCAGCTGACAAGGTCCCAGTCAGCTGAGTAACCAGCAGAGCGTAAGAAACGAACTTACACATTTTCCGCTGCCAAGTTATACCCTGATATCCGGGACCAACAAGTGGTATCAGAGCGGACGGTTCTTACAGACCGTTCGTTTCTGTGTCGCTTAGGACCGTGATCCGCGTTTCCTTGCGCTCTCTATTTGTTTGTCTGTTTGATTAGCTCAGGTACATCAAGATGAACAATCCAAAGCTACTAGACTACGGGACTGTGAAGCATGATATATGGCGAAAGAGGTCGCTCATCACTCTAAAGAGCATTCATCCAGAGATGAAAGATGTGCTGGAAACAGGACCGATTGAGATCACCAAGATTCAGCACCAGCTAGGAGACCGTCCAGCTGCTGTGATCCCAAAGCCTCAAGAAGAATGGACTGCTGAGGACAGGAAGCGGAATCAATTGGATTCCATTGCTCACGAGCTGATCCTGACTTCTCTCCCAAAGTCACTGATGGAGGAAGCCCTCCAGTTTGATAATGCCAAGGGAGTATGGGATTATCTTGATAGTCTTTGTCAAGAAACTGACCAAATGAAACGTAATAAATTGCAGGTGGCAGTTGACAAATACGAGTCCTTCCAAATGCTGACCGGAGAAACCATCAAGGAGATGGAGGCAAGGTTCAATGCCATTGTCAGCGAGCTGAAATCACTGGACAGGGTGTATTCAAATGAAGATCTTAATTCCAAGATCCTGTCCAAAATGCCTAAGGAGGATTGGTTTGTGAAAACCACCGCACTGAAGGAGAAAGATTTATCTAAAATGACTCCTAAGGAAGTTTTTGCTCAGTTGCAGGCACACGAATGGGATATCCAGATGGTGAATAAGAATGAGGCCATCAGGAATGTTGGATCCCCCAGCGTTAAAGCTCAGGACGAAGCCTATTTCGTCAAGAGGAATGCCAACTGGAAGCACAAGAAGCCATTCCATGCTGAGAAGCCGGTTGGGCAACACATCCAGCCGAAGGAGATCCAGTCCGCATCAGGATCTCATTCCAAAGGAAGCGAGAGCTCAGTCGCAGAACTTGAGCAGCAGATGAAGAGACTGGCTGTCCTTCTGGAAAAAGCCAAGTCAAAACAGG